>CAUYRH010038707.1:0-14603 GCA_963574655.1 Perodicticus potto | reverse complement strand
TAGAGTGCCGTGGCATCACAGCTCACAGCAACCTCCAATTCCTGGGCTCAAGCGAGTCTCCTGCCTCCGCCTCCCAAGTAGCTAGGACTACAGGCGCCCGCCACAACGCCCGGCCATTTTTTGGTTGCAGCCGTCATTGTTGTTTGGCGGGCCGGGGCTGGATTCGAACCCGCCAGCTCAGGTGTACGTGGCTGGCGCCTTAGCCCGTTGAGCCACAGGCGCCGAGCCATTTTTGTTTTTTTTTGAAACACAATCTCACTACATCCCCCTGGGTAGAGTGCCATGGTGTCATAGCTCACAGCAACCTCAAACTCCTGGGCTCAAGTGATCTGGCTTTGCCTCTCACAGTAGCCAGGACTACAGGCGCTCATCACAATACCAAGCTAGTTTTTTCTTTTTCTTTTATTATTTATTTATGTATTTAAGTATTTATTTATTTATTTGCGGTTTTTGGCCGGGGCTGGGTTTGACCCTGCCACCTCTGGCATATGGGGCTGGCGCCTTACTCCTTTGAGCCACAGGTGCCGCCCCTATTTATTTATTTATATTATTATTTTTTTTTTTGTAGAGACAGAGTCTCACTCTATCACCCTCCGTAGAGTGCAGTGGAGTCACAGCTCACAGCAACCTCCAGCTCTTAGGCTTAAGCGATTCTCTTGCCTCAGCCTCCCAAGTAGTTGGGACTACAGCCTATTTATTTATTTTTATTGAGACAGAGTCTTACTAGGTCGCCTTCAGTAGAGTGCCGTGGCATCACGGCTCACAGCAACCTCCAACTCTTGGGCTTAAGTGATTCTCTTGCCTCAGCCTCTGAAGTAGCTGGAACTACAGCCCACCACAATGCCCAGCTATTCAGTTGTTTATCTGGCCCAGGCCGGGTTTCAAACACACTACCCTTGGTGCATGTGGCTGGCACCGTAACCACTGTGCTACGGGCACCGAGCCTAGTTTTTTATTTTTAGTAGAGACGGGGTCTGACTCCTCCTCATGCTGGTCTCAAAGCTGTAGCTCAAGGACTACACCTGCCTCAGTTTCCCAGAGTTCTAGAATTACAGATGTGAGACACAGTGCCCAGCCCTCTCAAGTTATCTTTATATTTGAAACTGTCTTATTGTTTTGGTTAGATTAGAGTCCAAAGGTGGAGGATCACTTGAACTCAGGGGTTGCAGGCTGCAGTGCACTACTGACTGCACCTGTGAATAGCCACTGCACTCCAGCCTGAGCAACAAAGGGAGACCCTGTCTTTTTTCTTTGCAGTTTTTGGCCGGGGCTGGGTTTGAACCTGCTACCTCCGGTATATAGAGCCAGTGCCCTCCTTTGAGGCCACAGGGGCCGCTCTCTTTTTTTTCTTTTTTTTAAGACAGAGTCTCATTTTGTCACCCTCAGTAGAGTGCCCTAGAATCTCAGCTCACAGCAACCGTAAACTCTTGGGTAGAAGCAATCCTCTTGCCTCAGCCTCCCAAGCAGTTGGAATTACTGGCATTCCCCACAATGCCTGGCTATTTTTTAGAGACAGGGTCTCGCTCTTGCTCAGCCTGGTCTCGAAATAATGACCTCTAATCCACCAGTCTTGGCCTCCCAAGTGCTGAGATTATAGGCATGAGCCAAGGCACCCAGCTAAGACCCTATCTTTATTTATTTATTTATTTATTTAGCCAGAGCCTCAAGCTGTCACCCTGGATAGAGTGCCCTATCATCACAGCTCACAGCAACCTCTAATTCCTGGGCTCAAGCGAGTCTCTTGCCTCCGCCTCCCAAGTAGCTGGGACTACAGGCACCTGCCACAACGCCCGGCCATTTTTTAGTTGCAGCCGTCATTGTTTGACGGGCCCAGGCTGGATTTGAACTCGCCAGCTCAGGTGTACGTGGCTGGAGCCTTAGCCCGTTGAGCCACAGGCGCCAGCCACGTACACCTGAGCAGGCGGGTTCGAATCCAGCCTGGGCCCGTCAAACAACAATGATGGCTGCAACTAAAAAATGGCTGGGCGTTGTGGCAGGTGCCTGTAGTCCCAGCTACTTGGGAGGCGGAGGCAAGAGACTCGCTTGAGCCCAGGAATTGGAGGTTGCTGTGAGCTGTAATGCCACAGCACTCTATCCAGGGTGACAGCTTGAGGCTCTGTCTCAAAAAAAAAAAAGGCTCAGCACCTATACCTCAACGGCTAGGGTGCTGGCCACATACATCAGAGCTGCTGGGTTCAAACCCTGCCTGGACCTGCTACACAACAATGACAACTATAACAACAACAGCAAAAAATAGCTGGGCATTGTGGAGGGCGCCTGTAGTCCCAGCTACTTGGGTGGCTGAGGCAAAAGAATCGCTTAAGCCCAAGAGTTTGCGGGTGCTGTGAGCTGTGATGCCATAGCACTATACTAGAGGTGACATAGTGTGAGACTCTGTCTCAAAAAAAAAAATTTTTTTTTTTACTCAAATTTGGGCCAGGCATGGTGGCTCATACCTGCAATCTTAGCATTCTGGGAGGCCCTTGATCTCTGGAGTTGAAAACCAGCCTGAGCAACAGCAAGACCTTTTCCCTAAGGTGGGGCATGGTGGCTCACACCTATAATCCTAGCACGCTGTGAGGTCGAGGTGGGCCGATTGCCTGAGCTTAAGAGTTGGAAACCAGCCTGAGCTAGAGACCCTGTCTCTAAAAATAGCCAGGCGTTGTGGCGGGCCCCTGTAATCTCAGCTACTCCTAAGGCTGAGGCAAGAGAATCGTTTGAGCCCAGGAGTCTTAGGTTGCTGTGTGCTATGATGCCACGGCACTCTGCTGGGGGTGACAAAGTGAGACTGTCTCAAAAAAAAAAAAATCTGATTCAGTGCCTGTAGCTCAGTGGTTTAGGCGCCAGCCACATACACAAGTGGTGGGCTCAAACCCAACCCAGGCCTGCCAAACAACGACAACTATAACCAAAAAGAAAAAAATAGCCAGGTATTGTGGCGGGCACCTGTAGTCCCAGCTACTTGGGAGGCTGAGGCAAGAGAATCGCTTAAGCCCAAGAGCTGGAGGTTGCTGTGAGCTGTGATGACACGGCACTCTACCCCTGTGGCATTGGAGGATGGTGTGAGCTGTGTGAGCAATGGCACTACAGCACTCTACCCAGGGCAACAGCTTGAGACTCTGTCTCGGAAAAAAAAAAAAAAAAAGAAAAAGAATAAAATATAGGGTGGTGTCCGTAGCTCAGTGGGTAGGGCGCCAGCAACATACACCCAGGCTGGCAGGTTCAAACCCAGGCCCCAGCCTACGAAACGACGACAACTCCAACAACAATAACAAAAAATAGCCAGGGGTTGGTGGGCATCTATAGTCCCAGCTACTTGAGAGGCTGGGGCAAGAGAATTGCTTCAGCCCATTAGTTTGAGGTTGCTGTGAGCTATCACAGCACAGCACTCCCCTGAGGGTGACAAAGTGAGACTCTGTCTCAAAAACAAAAAAACACCAAAAATTTACCTTTTTCTTTTTTTGCAGTTTTTGGCCGGGGCTGGGTTTGAACCTGCCAGCTCCGGCATATGGGGCAGGTGCCCTATTCACTGAGCCACAGGCGCCGCCCTAAAAACACCAAAAATTTAAAGGTAAATTTGGCTTGACGCCCGTAGCACAGTAGTTATGGCGCTAGCCACTTACACCAAAGTTGGTGGGTTCAAACCCGGCCTGGGCTGGCTAACCAACAGTGACAACTGTAACAAAAAATAGCTGGGCCACTGTGGCAGGCGCCTGTAGTCCCAGCTACTTGGGAGGCTGAGGCAAGAGAATCGCTTGAGCCCAAGAGTTTGAGGTTCCTGTGAGCTGTGATGCCACGGCACTCTATTCAGAGCAGCATAGTAAGACTCTGTCCCCCCGCCAAAAAAAATAAAATCTGTGATTTACTCCTAAATATCTCAGAAAAAAAAATCAAGAGTATGGGGGTAGCGCCAGTGGTTCAGTGAGTAAGGCGCCAACCCCATATACTGAAGGTGGCGCGTTCAAACCCGTACTGCAAAACAAAAAAATAGCTGGGCGTTGTGGTGGGTGCCTATAGTCCCAGCTACTCAGGAAGCTGAGGCAGGAGAATCGCCTAAGCCCAAGAGCTGGAGGTTGCTGTGAGCTGTGTGACGCCACAGCATTCTACTGAGGGCTATAGAGTGAGACTCTGTCTCTACAAACAAAAAAAAAAAATCAAGAGTATGAACACAGGCTTGGCGCCTGTAGCTCAAGTGGCTAAGGTGCCAGCCACATACACCAGAGCTGGCGGGTTCAAATCTAGCCCGGGCCCACCAAACAACGACAACTATAACAAAAAAAAAAAAAAAAAAATAGCCGGGCATTGGGGCAGGTGCCTGTAGTCCCAGCGACTTGGGAGGCTGAGTCAAGAGAATCACTTAAGCCCAGGAGTTGGAGGTTGCAGTGAGCTGTGATGCCACTGCACTCGACCCAGGGCGACAGCTTGAGGCTCTGTCTCAAGAAAAAGAATATGAACACAGATAAAATGTGAAGTTGAGGTAATGGAGTGTTTCTAGTTATCTGTATACTAGGACATTTTTCTTTTCTTTTTTTTTTTCTTGAGACAGAGTCTCACTTTGTCACCCTAAGTAGAGTTCATTGTATCATAGCTCACAGCAACCTCAAACTCCTGGGCCTAAGAGATTCTGATTCTCTTGCCTCAGCCTCCTGAGTAGCTGGGACTAAAGGTGCCCGCCACAATGCCCGGCTATTTTTAGAGAGAAGGTCTCACTGTAGCTCAGGCTGGTCTTGAACCAGTGAGTTCAGGCAATCCACCTGCATCGACCTCCCAAGTGCTGAGATTATAGGCTTGAGTTACTTCTGCCGGCTGATACTGGGAAATTTTTCAAACAAAACAAAACAACTGCCTGGCAATGAACTGGAGGAAGCCCACCTCCATCTGCTGAAAGGGGATGACACGGGGTTGGAGGTTCCTGTGGTCCAGCCCAGGAGCAGAGCCATGTCTGCAGTTCTTACAATGCTGAGGGTGAAAGGAAATGAGGTACCTGCCCCTGGGTATACCCCAGAATATCAGCTGGTGCTTCTGAGATGCAAGAGGACTTACAGTGACCTAAGCCCTTCTTTACAGGATGAAAAAGAGGCAGAGAGAAGGCCAGGGACTTCCCTGGAGCTACAAAGCAGCATCTACTCCCCTGGCTTTATAAGCTGGGAGTGGCTTCTGGCATTGTCTATATCACAGACTCCATCACCATGTTGCACACACCCACACACAAGGTGCACAGGCACACATGCATACTGACAAGCAAATAGACATGCACATCCGGATATGCTCAGATGTGCAAACACACAAGACACGAACACAGGTACATACACGCACGTGCTCAATCACGTCTCTCTCACACACACACCCCCATGCACACAGAGGGATGGACAGATACCATGCACATTGACACATACAGGCAAACAGACATATCCAAATCTGCACAGAGGGGTGCACAGACACGCACACACATCGACACATATTGATACACAGACACATGTGCACACCTGGCTGGAGATATGTTGCTGGACAGAAGGGAACTGGTGCACAAGCACTTTCCGTGCACCAAGCCCTGGGCACAGGGTCCTGCAAAACTTCTGTGTGAGCTGAGATAGCTGAGGCAACAAAGCTCGGCTGCTCTGGGGAGCCCAGCCCCAGTGCACAGGCAGGGGTTTAGAGCACAGAGTCTGGAGAGAGGCTCTGCCACTCACTTGCTGCCCATGCCTGGAACAGTGATGTCTCACCTCCAAGCTTCAGTTTCCTTGCTCATACCCTTCACTGTCTATTTGTTCTCGCCAGCTCTGTGGGGCAGGTGTAGATGCCCCTGCACAGAACCTGGCTCACTGTAGGAGCTTCATACATGTCAGCAGCTGTGTGAGCAGTGAGGGATAGTTCCCCACCAGATATGAAAACTCCTGTCAGAGCTACACTAACTCAAACAGCCCACCACTGCCTAGGTGAACCTGGGCAAGGAATTCTAAGAAAACCTCCAAGCCTTAGGTTTCCTCCTCTATAAAACAGGCATGACAACAACCCCAACCACAGTGCTGCAGTTCTTACTGGGGTCACGGGAACCCTGGCCTGTACCAGGGGAGCAGCCAAGTGTCTGGCCTCCAGTGCTGCACAGGCCAGGCTCTGGGATCAGGGGTGCCTGACCTCTGACCCCTGTGGCCACAGAACAGGGGCTAAAGGCACTATACCAGCTTAGGAGAAATCCTGAACCAGAGCCCCAGCCCCACTTGCCCTGCCATAGGGTCGCAGGCCCCCCAGACCCTGGTAGCAACCAGCCTGGGAGTCTGGTGTTACCTGGAGGTGGGTAGCACTGCAGCAGCCGCAGGAGCTTCACTGAGAGCCAGGGTGCTGGGACAAAGTAGTAGGTGTAGTCCTGGAGGTCCGTGGAGGCCGAGGACACAATCTAAGGGGAGAAGACGGGTGAGGAATGGGAAGGGGGATGCTGGGGGGGCCATATCGGCCCATATGCTGGGGCATAACAAACACTGCACTGGGCAGCGCTGTCACTGCAATAGTTTTAGGCAACAGGAAACTGAAGCTCAGGGAGCAGACAGGAAAGCCTCAGGAACAGACACACACAGACATAGGTACACAGAGGGTGGAAATGGGATTAAGCCCAGGGCTGACTGATTTTTGCAAGTAATGCGGGTGCCTGGTGGGCAGGAAGTATCTGCTGATTCCCTTCAATGTGATAGTCCCTGGCCCAGGCCAGGTCCTCACTCTTGAGCCTCCCACTGCCCCAGATTGTCTTCATTAGGGGTCATATCACCCTGGCTCTCTGGGGGTGGTTTCCTTGCAGGTCTCCCTCAAGGCTGGAAGCTACTCAGGGCAGGAATCCGGTCCAGCTGGGTCCCTAAGCCTAATACAAGGTCAGACAGGAAGCAGATTCAGGGAAGAGGTGGTGAATTAGTGAAAGACCCAAAGGTCATGTAACTTTTTTTTTTTTTTTTTGAGACAGAGCCTCAAGCTGTCACCCTGGATAGAGCGCTGTGACATCACAGCTCACAGCAACCTCCAATTCCTGGGCTCAAGTGAGTCTCCTGCCTCCGCCTCCCAAGCAGCTGGGACTATAGGCGCCCGCCACAATGCCCCGCCATTTTTTGGTTGCAGCCGTCTTTGTTGTTTGGCGGGCCCGGGTTGGATTTGAACCCGCCAGCTCAGGTGTACGTGGCTGGCGCCTTAGCCCGTTGAGCCACAGGCGCCGAGCCAACTTTTTTTTTTTCCTTTGAGACAGAGTCTCACTATGTCACCTCTGGTAGAGTGCTGTGACATCACAGCTCACAGCAACCTCAAACTCTTGAGCTTAAGTGATTCTCTTGCCTCTGCCTCCCGAGTAGCTGGGACTACAGGCACCCGTCACAATGCCTGGTTGTATATGTATTCTGCTGTTGTTATAGCTGTCATAGTTGTTTTTTAGCAGGTCCGGGCCGGATTGTTGTAGTTGTCATTGTTGTTTTTTAGCAGGTTTGGTCCAGTGTATATGGCTGGCACCCTAACCACTGAGCTATGGGTGCTGAGTTGGTCATGTGACTGACTTTCCTCATAGCAGACTTCTATTTCAACCTTAAAACCCCCTCTTCTGGCTCGGCGCCTGTGGCTCAACGGGCTAAGGCACCAGCCACGTACACCTGAGCTGGTGGGTTTGAATCCAGCCCGAGCCCGCCAAACAACAATGATGACTGCAACCAAAAAATGGCCGGGCATTGTGGTGGGGACCTGTAGTCCCAGCTACTGGGGAGGCGGAGGCAGGAGACTCGTTTGAGCCAGGAATTGGAGGTTGCTGTGAGCTGTGATGCCATGCCACTCTATCCAGGGTGACAGCTTGAGGCTCTGTTTCAAAAATAAATAAATAAATAAAACCCCCTCTTCAGGAAGCACTCCCACAATGCTCCAGGCTGGTATGTGCACTGTCCCCACTGTCACTGTGTCTCCTGCACCAGCCTGGCACACATGAGTATTCAGATATGTGGTAACTGAATATAACAATGATTGAATACATGAGCCTGTGTGGTGTTCTCTTCCTACTTGCCCAGAAAACACGTTGAATCTCCAAGTCTCAATTCAGGGATCACCTCCCCCAGGAAGGCTTCGTGGACTTGCAGACTGGGTTATATTGGGCAGCACCCGTGGCTCAATAGGTAGGGCACCAGCCCCATATATCAAGGGTGGAGGGTTCGAACCCCACCCCAGCCACACTGCAATAAAAAATAGCCGGGCGTTGTGGCAGGTGCCTGTAGTTCCAGCTATTCAGGAGGCTGAGGCAAGAGAATCGCCTAAGCCAAAGAGCTGGAGGTTGCTGTGAGCTATGATGCCATGGCACTCTACCGAGGGCGATAAAGTGAGACTCTGTCTCAAAAAAAAAAAAAAAAACAAAACAAAAAAAACCATGTGGTCCCAGCTACTTGGGAGGCGGAGGCAGGAGATTCGCTTGAGCCCAGGAATTGGAGGTTGCTGTGAGCTGTGACACCACAGGATGATAAAGTGAGACTCTGTCTCAAAAAAAAAAACCCACCTCCCATGGGAGCCCTATACTGCCTCCATCATCGCACAAACCACCCCTTTTGTGATAATCTGTGACCGAGTCACATTCCCTGCCACAGGCTCCTCTCCTCAGCAGGACAGGGAGCTCCTAGAGAGCATTGCTTTGGTCTGACTCATTTGTGTCCTTGGTCTCATCCCACACAAAGCCTAGCAGACAGGAGGCCTCAGGGGATGTTTTCAGGACAGGTGTGAAGGAGGTGAAAGGTTTGCAGGGCAGGAATGAAGGAGACAGATTATCTGAGGAAGAGGGGACAGGAGGAAGGAGACAGGAGGGCAGCTCTTGCTTCCCAGGGGCCTTGCCTACCCAGGTCCCAATCTGAGCACATCATTCCCAGCACTGCTATTATCCCCAATGAACAGATGGGGCGACTGAAGCCCAGGAAAGTGAAGCCATTTGCCTAGGGCCTCTCAGCCAGGAAGGAGCCAATGACCCCAGCCCCCTCTCCCTAAGTTTGTAACCAATGGCCTTGGCTGCCTCTCAGGGAAAGGGAGGGGGAGGCATCAGAGGACACAGGGACACCAGTGCCATTCCCACAGCCAACACCTAGACTTCACCTACCCGGCTCAAGCGAGACACGGCCAGGGAGATGCATGTCTTAAAGTCATCTGGGTTCTTCTTGCAGAGACAAGTGATGAGACTGACAGCGGCTGTGACTACTCCCTGTAGGGGGCAAGTGAGCCAGGTCAGGGCCTGGGGGAGGGTCTGACCAGGGACAGGTATCAGGCTGAGGCATGTGTGCACTTGGGATGGGGTGAGAAGGAAGGGACCATCACCAACATGGACCTAGGTGTCTGGGGTGCCCCTGGGAGGGTTCCAGGCATCCAGGTAAGGAGCAATGGGTGCATGGAGCATACAGAGAAACTGGGAGGACTGGGGCTGGGACAGAGGTTGGAGTTTCTGTGCTGGCTGGGCAGGTGATGGAAGCTGCTATGGAATCTCCAGGAGAGGAGCAGAGGCTGGAAGCTTCTGAGGGGCTGGGTCAGTGATGGGTGGTGGGATCAATGGAAGAGACCCCTGGGTAACCAGGTGGGTCAGGAATGGGGTGAGAAGGCACTACCTTAGGTAATGAGCACTGGAGATCAGGGTCTCTAGGTGCCTGGACCAATGTCAGGGATAGAAATGGGGAGCCTTGGGTATCAGGGGTGGGGAAGGCAGGGAGGGTTGTCTCTGGGAGGCTGGGTGCCATGTTTAGGGGCCTGGACCCTCACCATGTGCTGGTCATTGAGCAAGTGTACCACACGGGCTGTCCACTCGCCCATGGGCACCAGGTCGGGAGAGGCCTTGTAGAGCCGCAGCAGGCACAGGGCTGCGCTCTGCTTCACGCTGTCCATGCTGTCCCTGCAGGAGGCAACATGGGGCAGAGGCCGCTGGAGTCAGTGGGACCCCAGCCCCCCGACACTTCCTCTCCTCTGTTGCTCCTCCCAGGAAGATAGAAAGTCCAGTTGACCCAGGATCAAGTCCAGTGCTATTCATCGTCCCCAGGACTCAGCCTTCTCCACCTGTAGACCCGACTGTCCCCAAGCAACCTCTGGGTGTTTGGCGGGGTTTAGCACAGCAATGAGCCTGGCTTTGCACCTTCCTGTGCTCACCAAGCTTGCACTGAGTACCTGCCAGGCAGAGGGCCCTGCCTGGGGAGGGTCCGATGGCTCAGCTCTTGGGGCCTGTGCCCCAGCCAGGGCAATTAGCTTCTGCACAAACACACACACCAGATCCTGCTGGGCTTTGGTGCTTCAGACCAAACTGAGGCAAATAGGAGCAGAGGGCCGGGGGTGCTATTTTGGAGGATGGCCTCACTGATAAGGTGACAGGTGAATAAAAAACTGAGTAACTTAATGAGGCAAGATTGCAAATCCTTTGCAGCAGAACGTCCCAGGTGGAGAGAACAGTCTGTGCCAAGGCCTCCAGCTGCAGTAGCAAGTCATGAGCGGAGAGGACTGCAGACAGGACAGGGAGGGGACAGAGGTCAGATCATGCAGGACCTTGTGGGCCACAGCAGGGACTTTGCTTTTCCCAGTAGGAGATGGGAGCCACTGCAGGTGGGCAGACAAGCAACTTGACCCTAACATGACAGTTATAAAAGCTGCCACCTAGAGCCCTCCAGTCCACCCCGCTTTATCACAGGCCCCTGAATGGATTAACACACTTGTTTTATCTTCACAACAAACTGAGAAAATGGTACTGTTATTGGTGGTTGTTCCCAGAGCTGACTTTGGCAGCTGTGCAGGTGGAAAATGGTTACATTCTGTGTATATTTTTAAAGGTGAAAACAGCAGAGCTTGCTGTGAGCTAGATGAAGAGCAGAGGAAAGAGGGGACAAAGTGACCCTCAGGCTTCTGACCCAAGAGATATGGTGAGTGATGAAAGTGTTTGCTGCATGGGCGCCTATGGCAAGAAGGACACACCAGATGGAAGCCCAGGTTCAACACTGGCCACATTCAGAGTTTGACCTGCTAATGAAATGCCCAGGAGGATACTCAGCAGCCCGGGGTCAGCAGGGCTGGTGCCTGAGGCTGTGTGGCCTCTAGTAAATCCCTTCTTTTCTGAGCCACTGCATCATCCTTTCTTTCTTTGTTTTTCTTTTTTTCTGTAGAGATAGTTTCACTTTATTGCTCATGGTAGAGTGCCGTGGCATCACACAGCTCACAGCAACCTCCAACTCCTGGGCTTAGGCAATTAAGGCGGCCACCATAATACCCGGCTATTTTTTTGTTGCAGTTTGGCCGGGGCCAGGTTTGAATCCGTCAGCCTCAGTATAACGGGGCTGGTGCCCTGCCCACTGAGCCACAGGTGCCTTGCATCATCCTTTCTAAAACAAGAGACCTATCTAAAACACTGTGGGGGACTAAATAATGGTCCCAAATGCATCAAAACCCACAGAACTTGTAACTATGTTCCCTTACATTCCAAAGGGACTATGCAGATGTGATTAAGCTAAGGATCATGAGGTGGGCAGAAGAGCCTAGATTAGGGCTCAGTGCCAGGAGCTCAGTGGCTAGGGCACCAGCCACACACACCAGAGCTAGTGTATTCAAATCCAGCCCAGGCCTCCAAACAACAATGCAACTACAACCAAAACAAATAGCTGGGTGTTGTGGCAGGTGCCTGTAGTCCCAGCTACTTGGGAGGCTGAGGCAAGAGAATCGCTTAAGCCCAAGAGTTTGCAGTTGCTGTGAGCTGTGATGCCACAGCACTCTACCCAGGACAACATAGTGAGACTGTCTCAAAAAAAAAAAAAAAGCCTACATTAGCCATTTGGGGCTAATTGTCATCATAGGGCCCTTATGAGGGGAAAGAGAGGAGCCAGAAGATGTGAGCATGAGACAGGTCAGGCAGGACAGGAGATGCCAGGCTGACAGAAAGGGGCCATGAACCCTCTTGCAGGCCAAGACATGGCCTCTACACTGGAGGCTCCAGAAAGAACCGGCCTAGATCGCACCTTCATATAAGCCCCTCTTTGAACCTCCAGGAACAGTAGTTTAAGCCACTGTGGTAATCCATTGTGGCAGCCACAGGGAACTAGCAAAAGCACTTATTTGGCACAGAACCTGGCAGCCAGCGGGCATTCTGGGTCAGAGGACTGACTGTGTCCTAATTATGATCCAGTTCCCAGCACTATGAAGAGGATGGAGCATAACACTGTTCTAGAAGGTGCTTCTGGGGTCCAGAGGTCAGAAAACACCTGTGTGAGGTTCTGGCTGTATTGTGTGGTTTGGAGGTAAGTCATTGGCCCTCTCTGATAGGCAGTTTTCTCTTCTTTTTTGTTTTTGAGACAGAGCCTCAAGCTGTCACCCTGGATAGAGTGCCATGGCATCACAGCTCACAGCAACCTCCAATTACAGGGCTCAAGCGAGTCTCTTGCCTCCGCCTCCCAAGTAGCTGGAACTACAGGTGCCCACCACAACGCCCGGCCATTTTTTGGTTGCAACCATCATTGCTGTTTGGCGGCCCGGGCTGGATTCGAACCCGCCAGCTCAGGTGTACGTGGCTAGCGCCTTAGCCGGCTGAGCCACAGTCGCCGAGCCTAGGCAGTTTTCTTATCGGAAAAACAAGAACCTTGCTGGGTTTGGGCACAAAGCGATGAATCTGTGGTGGGTGAGAGTGTGGCCCTGAACACAACTTAGTCGGTTGAGCCACAGGCGCTGCCCCCTTTTTTTTTTTAAGAGTCGGACAGTGCCTGTGGCTCAAAGGAGTAGGGCACCGGCCCTATATGCCGGAGGTGGCAGGTTCAAACCCAGCCCTAGCTACAAAAAAAGATAGGCTCGGCTCCTGTGGCTCAACGGGCTAAGGCGCCAGCCACGTACACCTGAGCTGGCAGGTTCGAATCCAGCCTGGGCCCGCCAAACAACGACAGCTACAACCAAAAAATGGCCGGGCACTGTGGCAGGCGCCTATAGTCCCAGCTACTTGGGAGGCGGAGGCAGGAGACTCTCTTGAGCCCAGGAATTGGAGGTTGTGGTGAGCTGTGATGCCACAGCACTCTATCCAGGGTGACAGCTTGAGGCTCTGTCTCAAAAAAAAAAAAAAAAAAAAAAAAAAAAGAAAGAAAAAAGAAAAAGGCTTGGCACCCATAATACAGTGGTTATGGTGCCGGCCGCATACACTGAGGCTGGTGGGTTTGAACCCAGCCCGGGCCAGCTAAACAACAATGACAACTGCAACAACACAACAACAAAATAGCTGGGCGTTGTGGCAGGCGCCTATAGTCCCAGTTACTTGGGAGACTGAGGGAAGAGAATCGCTTGAACCCAAGAAATGGAGGTTGCTGTGAGCTGTGACGTCACGGCACTCTACCACAGGCAACAGTGAGACTGTCTCAAAAAAAAAAAAAAGCCTCCCTAGCACTCTGGGAGGCTGAGGCAGGTGGACTGCCTGAGCTCACAGGTTCGAGACGAGCCTGAGCCAGAGCGACACATCTTCGCTAAAAATAGCAAGCATTGTGGAGCGCACCTAGAGTCCCAGCTACTTTGGAGGCTGAGAAGAGAATTGCTTGAGCCCAAGAGTTTGAGGTTGCTGTGAGCTACGATGCCACAGCACTCTATTGGAGACAACAAAGTGAGAGACTCAGTGTCAAAACAAAAAAATAGAAATAGTCAGGCGCAGTGGCTCACACCTTTAATCCCAGCACTGTGGGAAGCTGAGGCGGGAAGACTGCTTGAGCTCAGGAGTTTTGAGGCTTATCTGAGTGAGAGTGAGACCCTGACTCATGAAAAAAATAGAAAAATCCAGCTGGGTACCGCAGCGAGCACCTAAAATCCCAGTGTCTTCAGAGGCTGAGGCAACAGGATGCCCACAGCCTGAGTCTGAGGTTGCAGTGAGCTATGATGCCATTGCATGCTGCTCAGGGCATAGGGTAAAATTCTGTTTCAACAAGAAAACAAATAAATAAATAAAATTAAAAATTAAAAAAAGCCTCCTTACAAGAAAAGTTCCTGGGCAGCACCTGTGGCTCAGTGGGTAGAGCGCCGGAACCATATACCGAGGGTAGTGGTTTCAAACCCAGCCCCGGCAGAACTGCAAAACAAAAAAATAGCTGGGCGTTGTGGCGGGTGCCTGTAGTCCCAGCTACTCGGGAGGCTGAGGCAAGAGAATCGCCTAAGCCCAGGAGTTGGAGGTTGCTGTGAGCTCTGACGCTACAGCACTCTACTGAGGGCGATAAAGTGAGACTCTGTCTCTACCAAAAAAAAAAAAAAAGAAAGAAAAGAAAAAGAAAAGTTCCTCTGTTCCCCTGTCACTGCTGCCAGGGCCAACTTTACAGTGTTGAGAGCCCAGCTCCCTTCCCCACCGCTGCACCCTGGCAGGTACTGCCCCCTAAGCATCATACTGGGACACGTCATCAGTCCCCATATACATTTGCCACACTCATCTCCTCCCCCCTCAGGGTGGCCAGCTACTTCTGTGTCTCTAAGCCAATGCTGATTGCCTCTCCATATCTTTTTTTTTTTTTTTTTTTTTTGAGACAGAGCCTCAAGCTGTCACCCTGGGCAGAGTGCCGTGGCATCACAGCTCACAGCAACCTCCAATTCCTGGGCTCAAGCGAGTCTCCTGCCTCTGCCTCCCAAGTAGCTGGGAC
>CAUYRH010038706.1:0-11004 GCA_963574655.1 Perodicticus potto | reverse complement strand
GGGCTAAGGCGCCAGCCACGTACACCTGAGCTGGCGGGTTCAAATCCAGCCCAGGCCTGCCAAACAACAATGACAGCTGCAACCAAAAATGGCCGGGCATTATGGCAGGCACCTGTAGTCCCAGCTACTTGAGAGGCGGAGGCAAGAGACTTGCTTGAGCCCAGGAATTGGAGGCTGCTGTGAGCTGTGATGCCAAAGCACTCTATCCAGGGTGACAGCTTGAGGCTCTGTCTCAAAAAAAAAAAAAAAGAGATCCCCTTGCCTCAGCCTCTTGAGTAGCTGGAACCACAGGCACCCGCCACAGCACCCAGCCAGTTTTTCTATTTTTAGCAGAGACAGGGGTCTTGCTATTGCTCAGGTTGGTCTAGAACTCCTGAGCTCAGGCAATATACCCAACCTTTGCCACCCAGAGTGCTAGGATATTCTTTTTTAACAGAGGAAATACCCTGAAAGAGCTCTAATAGGTAATCAAACATCTTAGTTTTCTGAATATAAGGCAAGCATGAACTTTTAAAGGAAAACTTTCCAGGAATCACACTACTTGCAGTAGATATTTTCATTCTTTCTCAAAACATCTATTTCACTATTTTCCTTGTAAACAATTGATGCAAACACTTGGGGGGGTTAAGTATAAACAAACATCAGGGGTCATGACTAATGAAAGTGAAATGCAGAAAAGGTAACATTAATTACTGCTGTCTGCAACTAAAAAACAACATAATAATAAATTTCTGGCTAGGCACAGTGACTCATGCCTATAAACCTAGCACTTTAGGAGGCTAAAGTGGAGGATCACTTGAGGCTACTAGGAGTTGGAGACCTGCCTGGGCAACAGAAAATTCTGTCTCGTGGTGGTGCACACCTGTAGCTGCAGCTGCTTGGGAGGCTGAGGGAGGAGGAATGCTCCTTTTTAAAGTAGAAAATAAAAGGGCCTTAATTTTTGTGAGTATGCTAAAAAGAAAAACCAAATTTTAGTAGAGCATCTAATTTTGCTCGTCCACTTATGAACCATGTTTTCTCTGACTTTTATGACATTTATAAAGACTTGCCCCACCCCAATCTAAACTAATGTAAAATTATTTTTAAAACATGTAAGCCTTGGCTCAGTGCCCATAGCACAGTGGTTAGGGCACCAGCCCATGCACCAAGGTTCACGGGTTCAAACCCAGCCCTGGCCAGCTAAACAACGACAACTAGAACAAAAAAATAGCCAGGTGTTATGGCAGGCACCTGTAATCCCAGTTACCCGGGAGGCTGAGGCAAGAGAATCGCTTAAGCCCAAGAGTTTGAGGTTGTTGTGAGCTGTAATGCCACAGCACTCTACCCAAGGCAACAGCTTGAGACTCTGTCTCAGAAAAAAAAAAAAAACAAAAAACAGGCAGCGCCTGTGGCTCAACGGTGTAGAGTGCCAGTCCCATATGCCAGAGGTGGCAGGTTCAAACCTAGCCCCGGCCAAAAAAAAAAAAAAGTAAGCCTATTTTATACAAGTTTGAAATAAAAAGCAGTTAAGCCAGAAATGATAAATCCCCTAGGCATATAAGAATTATATGAATATACCCTCTCGGCTCAGCGCCTGTGGCTCAATGGGCTAAGGCGCCAGCCACGTACACCTGAGCTGGTGGGTTCAAATCCAGCCTGGGCCCACCAAACAACAATGACGGCTGCAACCAAAAAATGGCCAGGCGTTGTGGCAGGTGCCTGTAGTCCCAGCTACTTGGGAGGCGGAGGCAGGAGACTCGCTTGAGCCCAGGAATTGGAGGTTGCTGTTAGCTGTGATGCCACAGCACTCTAACCAGGGTGACAGCTTGAGGCTTTGTGTCAAAAAAAAAAAAATAATGAATATACTCTCTCAGGAAAGAATGTTTTGGAGTCAAACAAAAACAAAGAAATTCTCCTTTTGTGTAAGTCTTCCAAATTAAAATTTTTGTTGTTTGCAAATACAATGACCATCACATCAATTTTGTGCCATTAAATGCATAAAAAGATAATTCTATTTAAAAAAATATAAAATCCATGGGTGGTGCCTGTGGCTCAGTGAGTAGGGTCCTGGTCCCATATAACAAGGGTGGCGGGTTCGAACCCAGCCCCAGCCAAACTGCAACAAAAAGAATAGCTGGGCATTGAGTCAGGCGCCTGTAGTCCCACCTACTCAGGGGGCTGAGGCAAGAGAATTGCCTAAGGCCAAGAGCTGGAGGTTGCTATGAGCTGTGACACCACAGCACTCTACTGAGGGTGACAAAGTAAGACTCTGTCTCTTTAAAAAAAAAAAAATATATATATATATGAAATATAAAATCCAGTGTGGCATATTTTTAGGTTAGAAATTTAGATTTAGGCTGGGTGTAGTGGCTCACTCCTGTAATCCTAGCACTCTGGGAGGCTGAGGTGGATAGACTGCCTGAGATCAGAAGTTCAAGTCCAGCCTGAATAAGAGTGAGACTCTGTCTCTACTAAAAAATAGAAAAACTAGTTAGGCATGGTGGTCCCTGCCTATAGTCCCAGCTACTTGGGAGGCTGAGGCAAGAAGTTCGCTTGAGCCCAAGATTTTGAGGTTGCTATGAGCTATGATGCCAGGGCACTCTACCCAGGGCAACAAAGTAAGACAGTTTCAAAAAAAAGACCAAAAACTTAAATTTAGTTTTTGGAAAGGCTTGCAGATTCACAGCGTTTCATTGTATGTTTAATAATTTCCATATATTCCTCATGTGCTCCAAGAACTATTTTTGAAAAAAAGAAAAAAAAGTTAGATTCAGAGGAACTTACCTCAAATATAAAAAGTATAGCATCCAATTCTTCCCTTTGAGACTTGTGACCTAAAGTATTTTTACAGGAAAGTATTTGAAACATGTCATTTTGTCCTCATTGTTAGCAATCATTTAATAAGCTTACAATATTTCAAGTACATTTTTTAATGATTCTTCAGTAAAATATTTAATGCAGATTCAATTCATTATGTACACAGTATCACAGCATCTCTCTCTATTCTTCTGAGTACTGTAATTAAATTCAAGTTCTACATATTTATGTCTAAAAACAAATCATGATCTAGGGTAAAGAATTTTAAATGACCTCCAAAAATGAAAACATGAAATGACTGCTAAAATTTGACACATGCTCCTATGCAGGAAACAAAGGATGAGGAAACAGATAAACCTGACCAGAGAAAAATCAAATCTTCAAAGCTTTCACAAAGTAGTAAGGATTATAATGAGAGTTCATTAATTGTCTCCCAAATATATGTCATTAGTCCTATGATAACAGTGTCAGCAGTATCAAAAAGCTGCCTGACAAACAGAAATGAAACAACACTAAAATCCAAATGTCCCAGAACCTTTTTTTAAGTTAATGTTTATGACAATTATTGGAAACGTCAACATAAGTCATAATAGATGTTAGCATCTTACCTTTCTGTTTAAGACTAGCTTCAATAGTCACAAAATTTTCAAAGAACACATAGTATATATGCGAAAAATGTTGGTCGAAAAACTGTTTAAGATCAATAGATTCTGCATTCTCTGAAAAATAAACAAAAACAGTTTTTAGTATTTACTATTTACATATGTTAAGTCATGTTTAGCAAATATTCAGTGTCACATTTCCTTCAAAGCCAAAGAACTGCTCCTAAAATTCCATCCTATTAAAATCTTTTCAAATATGTAATCATCTATCTGTATCTTTGTTCTCAAAACTTTAATCTTTACAGATTTTAGTTTTAATTTTAAAAACTGAGCCAGGCACAGTAGCTCAACCTGTAATCCTACACTTTGGGAAGTCTAGGTGACAGGATCGCCCAAGATCACCAAGACCAGCTTCAGCAAGAATGAGACTCCACTACACAAGAAACAGTAAAATCAGCATGGTGGCATGTTCCTATAGCCCAGTAACTTGGGAGGCTAGGGCAGAAGAAATGCTTGAGCCCAGGAATTTAAAATAGGAACAGCACAGAGATGGCACTTTAAACTCTCATGTTATTTAATTTTTAATAACATCTAATCTATGGAATTTTCCAAGACTATTCCTCTTTTGCTCTGCCCTCCCCAAAAAGAAGTATGGATGCCTCTCCCCTCTATTCCCTTGAATATTCCACATTTCTCTCTCATGGAAATAACAATGTTTCAGATGTCTTCTTGTCTTTCTTCAAGGACTAGTCTAGTTTCTTTAGAATAAACTGTGTCTGCCCCAGGATTCCCCAAACCTAACAGAGTGCTGAATTAAAAATACGTACTCAGGCTCGGCGCCTGTGGCTCAACGGGCTAAGGTGCCAGCCACGTACACCTGAGCTGGGGGGTTCGAATCCAGCCCGGGCCCGCCAAACAACAATGACGGCTGCAACCAAAAAATGGCCGGGCGTTGTTACGGGCGCCTGTAGTCCCAGCTACTTGGGAGGCGGAGACAGGAGACTCGCTTGAGCCCAGGAATTAGAGGTTGCTGTGAGCTGTGATGCCACAGCACTCTATCCAGGGTGACAGCTTGAGGCTCTGTCTCAAAAAAAAAAATACGTACTCAAATGTGTTTTATTATTAATAAAATTAATCACTTTTACTTTTTATAGTCATTTCATAGCTCAGAAATTTTTACCTTGGAAAAGACTGTATAACCTATCGATAGGCCTAACTAACAGCACTGCTTTGACTGGAATTATTACAAAACACGCAAATGCCACTCCTGATTCCAGATTCCACATATAACATTTAACTACCTATGTGGCTTTCCCCTAAACTGGAAAAAAACAATAATAACTAACACAAATTGAACGCTTCCTACATACAGGACACTCTTCTAAATACTTTACAGGAATTAATTCTTATAATCCTCATAGCAACGCTATGAAATAAGTAGCATTACTATCTCAATTTTATAAATGAGGAAACTTAGGCACAAAGAGTATAAGTAACTTAACTATTAATGAGCAGAGTTAGGATTAAACACCAAGCACCCTAGAGCTGATGTATATGCTCTTCACTTGCACGCCATTTGGCCTTCAATGTAAGAAAACACTAGGATGATTATCTATTGTCTGCCTATAGGAATAACAGTCATCAAATCTAGTTAAATACATTTTATAGAATATCAAAATAAAAACACACACACCTGAGATAAGCAGAAAGTGTTCAATTTTTCTCACAGAGTAGTTTAAAGAATGATAAATTAGAATGAAAGAGGCTGCTACAATTACCTCTAAATTTCCTGAAATTAATGTTCCAAACACAATTATCACAGGGAAAAGAAAATGAAAACAACTAGCAAAACAAAAACTCAAAACAAAACAAAAGCACATGGGAACCAACTCAAGATTTATAACATATTACAAGCCAAAATATTCTGTCTTAATTTCCTTCCCACACAGCAAGCTAACAAACTATGAGAACTACATGCAGTACTTGCTAATGCTAATAAAAAATGTTGGAAAGCTAAACCAAAATTAGGTTATTTTTACTCTATATCTATTTACAATGAACTCTTTAGCAAATAAAAACTCTTTTACCAAATGCGTTTTATAAGTCACCAAAAAAAATCCCCAATTCAGCTTGGTGCCCGTAGCACAGTGGTTATGGTGCCAGCTACATACACCAAAGCTGGCAGAGTCGAACTCAGCTAGAGCCAGCTAAAACAACAATGACAAATGCAACAAAAAGTAGCCAGGCATTGTGGCAGGCACCTGTAGTCCCAGCTACTTGGGAGGCTAAGGCAAGAGAATCGCTTAAGCCCGAAGTTTGAAGTTGCTGTGAGCTGTAACGCCAAGGCACTCTGCCAAGGGCCATATAGCGGGGACTCTGACTCAAAAAAAAAAAAAAAAAAAAAATCCCCAATTCACATATTTTACATAGAGGAGAAGAAACACAGAAAAGATAGATAAAATATACCGGGTTTCACTTATTTGCAAACAACCCTCGTGCCAAAACATTAACACAGAAAAATGGAAAAGGAAGGAAATCCTGAAATAAGAGATTATGGAAATAAATCAAGTTTAAAACTCATTAACAAGCCCCATCCTTCCCAAAATAAAGCCATTCTGTTTCTCTTTCTGTGAATGCTCCTTTACTTTACCCAGTGAGTCCTTTTTATGTCGCATGAGCTAGTTATTATTCTCCTACAGATACTGGATGCTCTTTAGGGGCATGCCTTAATTTCTTTTATAATCTTTCAAAGTTTTAATCTAGGGGAAGTACTTTGCATTATGCTAAACTGATGGTAAATGCTTTCTAAAAAAAGTTTAAGGGTTCAAAATTTTTCCCTATTTTTGAAAATACAGTAAAACCTCCATAAGTGACCACCTCCTTACACTGACCACCTCAACTTGACCTAATTTTCATAGACTGTGCATGCAACACAAGTACTCAACAGAAATCTGACCTCTACATATTGACCACTTCTGTAAGTTGTATCTTAACTACTTGGACTGTGACACACAATATTAACTTATGCTCTATAACTTGACCAGTTGAGTCCCCTCTACACCAGGAGTTAGAAGTTGTAGGCTTTGCCCTTAATTGTATTATTTTTTCTTTAGTGTAAGCTCTTTTTTCATGTTTTATTACTACTAAATGTTGGATTATGCCTAATGTCCTATTGTTTATCACATGTTGAAGATTTTTTCTTTTTTTTTTTTTTTCTTTTGAGACAGAGCCTCAAGCTGTCACCCTGGATAGGGTGCCGTGGCATCTCAGCTCACAGCAATCTCCAATTCCTGGGCTCAAGCAAGTCTCCTGCCTCCGCCTCCCAAGTAGCTGGGACTACAGGCACCCGACACAACGCCCGGCCATTTTTTGGTTGCAGCTGTCATTGTTGTTTGGTGGGCCCGTGCTGGATTTGAACCCCCCAGCTCAGGTGTACGTGGCTGGCGCCTTAGCTTGTTGAGCCACAGGCACCGAGCCTTGATGATTTTTTCAATGTGAAGGACAGGTCTGAATTGTAAGTACATCCCACAATTACTGAAAAATTTTTACAATTGAGACATGTTGGCCCAAAGAAAAGAACTCAAAGAGCTGACAATGAAGGAAAAGGTTGATCTACATTTTCTGGAAAGGGGCAGCCAAAGACAGACAGTGGAACATTTTGGTGTTAGCGAGATCACAGTTAGCAACATCCAAAAACATAAACATGAGTACATGGAGAGATATAGTAATGAAAGCAGAGGCCTAGAGAGGAAAAGGAGGAAAATTTCCCTCGCTGAAGTCAATGAGGCCACATTAAATTGGTTCAAACAAACGAGGGCAGTTAACACCTCAATCTCCTGGCTAAGGATCCCAGAAGTTGCTAAAATTTGCACAGAAATTTGGGGTGGCAGATTTCCAAGCATCAAGTTGATTGGCTTGAGATATTTAAACTGCAACACAAGATCTCCCAGAAAATCTTGTGTGGAGAATCCAATAAAGTTCTACTGAAAGTTGTAGAAGAGTTCATTAAAAAGTTTCTGAACTGGAGGGCACCTGTGGCTCAGTGGGCAGGATGCCAGCCCCATATACTGAGGGTGTCAAGTTCAAACCCCGCCCCAGCCGAACTGCAACAAAAAAATAGCCAGGCATTGTGGTGGGCACCTGTAGTCCCAGCTACTCGGGGAGGTTGAGGCAAGGGAATCACCTAAGCCCAGGAGCTGGAGGTTGCTGTGAGCTGTGCGACGCCGTGGCATTACCGTGGGCAATAAGGCAAAACTCTGTCTCTACAAAAAAAAAAAAGTTCCTGAACTTCACCAGAGGATTCAAAAGATGACATCTTTACTACTGACAAGTGCAGACTCTTTTTCAAGGTAATGCCTAACAGAAGCCTCATCATGGACGGTGACTAAGATAAGATAAACTTTCCAAAGAATGTTTCATAGTTCTGCTTTGTGCTAGCTCAACCACAGAGAAACGAACTAAAGTCCTCAGTAACTGGTAAATTGGCAAAGCTACACACATCCAAAAATGTGAAGCCCTTGGCTCGGTGCCTCTGGCTCAGCAGCTAGGGCACCAGCCACATACACTGGAGCTGGCGGGTTCAAATCCAGCCCAGGCCTGCTAAACAATGACAACTACAACCAAAAAATAGCCGGGCATTGTAGCGGGTACCTGCAGTTCCAGCTCCTTGGGAGGCTGAGGCAAGAGAATTGCTTAAACCCAAGAGTTTGTGATTGCTATGAGCTGTTTAGCACGCCCAAGGCCAGGCTCGAACCCGCCAGCCTAGGTATATGTGGCCTGCACCCTACACTACAGGCACTGCCTTCCCCTTGTCTTTTTTTTTTTTTTTTTTTTTTTGCAGTTTTTGGCTGGGGCTGGGTTTGAACCCATCACCTCTGGCATATGGGACCGGCGCCCTATTCCTTTGAGCCACAGGCGCTGCCCACCCCTTATCTTTATTTGACTTAATTCTAAGCTTGCCCAGTGCAACAACCTTTTCCCCTGAGGGCATTTTTTTCTTTTTTTTTTTTTTTTTGAGACAGAGCCTCAAGCTGTTGCCCTAGATAGAGTGTTGTGGCATCACAGCTCACAGCAATCTCCAATTCCTGGGCTCAAGCGAGTCTCCTGCCTCCACTTCCCAAGTAGCTGGGACTACAGGCGCCCGCCACAATGCCCGGCCATTTTTTGGTTGCAGCCGTCGTTGTTTGGCGGGTCCGGGCTGGATTCGAACCCGCCAGCTCAGGTGTACGTGGCTGGCACTTTAGCCCGTTGAGCCACAGGCGCCGAGCCGGGCATTTTTCTAAAACTATAGGTGGCATATGTCAAGTTTTCAACTGAAAAAGTCTACGACATACAAAAAAACCAGAAAGTATGTGCTATATGGAAGATAAAGAACAGTCAACAAAAACTGTCCCAAGGAAGCACACTGGACTTGCCAGACAAATACTATAATCATCTGTTTTAAATATCTCAAAATTTACTAGAAGTATTTCCTTCAGAAAAACTTACTAAAGGGATGGCAGAGAATGGCTGAGGCCCATAATACTAGCACTTTGAGAGGCCAAGGTGGTTGTAGTTGCTTGAGGCCAGGAGTTTTAAGACCAGCCTAAGCTAGAGCCAGATCTACAAAAAACAGAAAAATTAGCCAGGAGTGGTGGCGCATGCCTACAGTCCCAGCTACTCAGGAGGCTGAGGATCAGTTGAGCCCAAGACTTTGAGGTGGCTATGACCTATGATGTCATGGCACTAAGGTATCAGAGTGAGACTGTCTCAAAAAAATAAAATAAGAGATTAAAAGGCCATGAAGGCTATGTTAAATAGTTCAATGAAAATATTTCAGATTGTATATGAAGTCAGCACATTGTGCCCCATGATTGCACCAATGTACACAATTATGATTTGATAAAAATTAAAAATAAATAAAATAAAATAAGAAATAAAAAATAAAAACAAAACCATAACCCTATCTGTTGCCTACAAGACCCACACTTCATATTCGAAGACAATAAATAGGATGAAGGTAAAGGATAGAAAAGGTTATATTATATAATAACCAACAAAACTAAAAGCGGAAATAGCTACACTAACATCTGACAAAAATTGACCATAAGACAAAATTGTTACAAGAGAAATAAAAGGACATTTTATAATGGTTAAAGTGTTAAGCTATAACAAATCTGTAACTGTGAACATATATGCACCTAACAATAGAGACCCTCCTCCCCACAAAAATGAAATAAATACTAACAGAATTAAAGAGAAATAACAAGACAGTTCAACAGTTACAGCTAAAGACTTTAACACACCACTTTCAATCATGAATGGAACCATGAGACAGCAGTGAAAATAAAAGACCTGAAACTATAATGCAACCAGATCTAACTGGTATCTATTAAACACCTACCCAATGACAAAAGAATACACATTCTTTTAAGTGCCTTAGGAACAGCACCGAACAAAACAGACCATATTCTAAGCTATAAAACAAGCTTAGTGTAATGCTTTTCCTAGTACAAAAAAGTCCTGTTGTTCATAATTTAAAGTATTTATTTGTACTTGGCTTGGAGCCTGTAGCCCAGTACCTGTAGTCCCAGCTACTCAGGAGGGTGGGCAAGAGAACTGCTTAAGCCCAAGACTTTGAGGTTATTGTGAGCTATGACACCACACACTCTACCAAGGGGGACAAAGTGAGACTCTGTCTCAAAAAAAAAAAAAAAAGAAATATTTGTACTATACAAAAACTTAATGTCTGCCTACATTAGTGTTTGCCGTTTTAGATTTTAAACTCCCAGAGAGCACATGTTTAATTATTTTCAGTATCAAAAAGAATGTATTTGAATGATAGGGAAATGATTTTATGATTGAGAAATTATCTATTTGTACATGTAAAACTAGATACAGTACTACTGTATTTTGATTATTATCTGATTACTTCATTAAAATGACCATTTTACTATTAAAAAAACAAAAAAAAAAAACAAAGTCATAAAATTGAAAAAAAAAAGTGAGTGAAAATATTTTTATAGACAAAAGGATAATGGAAAGAGATACTGAGTAAAAGCCCAACCAACTAGATTGTTTTTTGAAGAACTAAATCTTTAAGATATTTCTATCATTGGTGCTTAGAGGTTTTCAACTTCTTGAAAAATGTTATGAATCATAAGTACTGATAAAAATGTTTAAAACATTTGAAAGATTCATTTTCTTTAAAAATAAATATATTTAGTAATTGTTAAAAAAAAAGAAAAAGAAAATAAGAGAAATAATAGAATTAGAAAAACAATAGGAAACCAGAAAATAACTTGAGACAAATTATCTAAGTAAGACACCAAGACAGAAAAATTGGAAATAAATGGGAAAAGGCCCTGTTACTTTGCGGGGTGGAAGAGGTGGCCAGAGCTTTGCTTTCAGGCTCATGTGAGATCATTTGTGTTGAGCAAATCTGTAACACAAGGCAGCCACAGTAATCGTGTTTTAATGTACGGATTTTTTTTTTTTTTTGTAAGTACTTGGAAACCAAAGCCTTGTGGTGGTGTCAGTGGGAATTTAAACTTTGCCATCAAGCAGCCCACAGTGTGAAAAGGATGTCCCACCTCTCAGTAGCCTGTGATCACAAATACACCTCTGG
>CAUYRH010038703.1:0-31604 GCA_963574655.1 Perodicticus potto | reverse complement strand
AAAAAAAATCTTTTTTTCCATTTCTTTTTGCAACAAACATGTATTTCTCATGTACTGTTTAAAAATGTAGGAAGAAAATAGATAAAATCGAAACAAACTCCAGAGCGCTTAATGTTCATCACCGCTTAACTGATAACAATCCCAAAAAATACACCAGACAGACACCTGGATGCAAGGAAAGTAGACTAAATGTGACTAAATAATAGACTGAGATGTCCATTTTTTTTCTCTTTCTCTTTTCTTTTCACCCCAACTTAAGAGCTAGCTTGCTCTAAGAGGAGGTGTGTGGTGGGATAAAAAACAAAAATAGCGGCTGGGTGCAGCGGCTCACATCTGTAATCCTAGCACTCTGAGAGACCAAGGTGGGTGGATTGCTTGAGCTCAGGAGTTTGAGATCAGCCTGAGCAAAAGCAAGACCCTGTCTCTACTAAAAATAGAAAAACTAGCCAGGTGTTGTGGTGGGCATCTATAGTCCCAGCCGCTTGGGAAGCTGAGGCATGAGGATCACTTGAGCCCAGGAGTTTGAGATTGCTATGAGCTATGACACCATGGCACTGAACCCCAGGATGACAGAGTAAAACTCTGACCCCAAAAATAAATAAATAAATTTTTAAAAATAAATAAAAATAAAAATAGCATACAAAATACTTTCCTTCCTAGTTTTTATTCCCAAAAGCTTAAGCACCAGAGGAGAAGAGAAATTGGGGAAGAAAATTATGGACAAAGCATGAACAGAAAAAGATTTCCTCATGTCTCATAAAAGATTCTTCAGGGAGGAGGAGAGAAAGTCTCCAAGCATTGGCAATAAAAGTTAAGTTTATTCTTTTCTTTACATTTTATTTTTTTTCTAGCTTTACACAAATAATCATGTGAAAAAAATTAAAACACCTTTTTGGTGACTCACTGAAGAATGTAAAAGTATACATGGAAAGCACTGACATAAGTACATATTTTGGCATCAAAAACAGAAGCCTGGAGTGGTGCCTGTGGCTCAGTGAGTAGGGAGCCGGCCCCATATACCGAGGGTGGCAGGTTCAAATCTGGCCCCGGCCAAACTGCAACAAAAAATAGCCGGGCATTGTGGCAGGTGCCTGTGGTCCCAGCTACTCGGGAGGCTGAGGCAAGAGAATCGCCTAAGGCCAAGAGTTGGAGGTTGCTGTGAGCTGTGACGCCACAGACTCTATCAAGGGGGACAAAGTGAGACTCTGTTTCTTAAAAAAC
Source organism: Perodicticus potto (assembly GCA_963574655.1). Taxonomy (NCBI): domain Eukaryota; kingdom Metazoa; phylum Chordata; class Mammalia; order Primates; family Lorisidae; genus Perodicticus; species Perodicticus potto. The sequence goes on along the minus strand of CAUYRH010038703.1, from coordinate 30,383 downwards.
AAACAAACAAAAAAAAAAAAAAACTGAAGCCTGGCTCAGCGCCTGTAGCTCAGTAAGTAGAGCACCAGCCACATACACCGAAGCTGGTGGGTTCAAGCCCAGCCTGGGCCTGCTAAACAGCAATGACAACTGCAACCAAAAAATAACCAGGCATTGTGGCAGGCTCCTGTAGTTCCAGCTACTGGGAGGCTGAGGCAAGAGAATCACTTAAGCCCAAGAGTTTGAGGTTGCTGTGAGCTGTGATGCCCCATGCACTCTACCAAAGGGGACATAGTGAGACTCTGTCTCAAAAAAAAGAAGCCCACCAAAATGTTTTTGAAAACAGTGAAAAGATGGAGAAGTCAGTAAATCGAGGATCTGGAGTTATTTTCACTACTTCTTTAAATTTACAGAACCCTAGAAACAGAGATTAAGAGAGATGTGAAGTCTTACAAAGATATTTTTGGTACTCTGCTTTCTTAAAAACTTAAGGGAATTGTGTATTCACATTTTTTTTTTATCACAAATGCCTCTTTCCTGGTTTCTATTTCTCAGCTTCTGAGTGTCACCCACCAAGCTGGATACTCCATAAATGTGATCTATAGACCCTTCCCTGCTGGCCTGTTCCCTTCTATCTGGGGATCACCTGGGTCTTCAGGTAAAACACATCCTCCTAACCAAGTAATGACCAACTACTAGAACTCAAGAAAGAGTACAAGGCTTGGAGTTGGGAGAAGGAAAAGAGCAGCATCTTACATGCTGATTCAATTTTGCTGTTTTGACTTAAAGGGTTTTTTAAATGAAATTTTTATTTTAGAGCAATTTTAGACTTAAAATTGCAAAGATGATACAGAGATTTATCATATCCTTCAACTCTCAGTTTCCCCTAATGTTAACATCTTACATTACACATATATAAAATACATAAATATATTCATACACAGATATACAGTATATCTGTACATTATGATTAACTAACCTTTATTCATGTATATATGAATATAAAGTATAAATATATTCATATTGCACATATAGTATATATGTATATGTATAGTATATATGTGCATCATGATTAACTAACATTTATTCAGATTTTACCAGCTTTTACACTAGTGTCCTTTTTCTGTTCCTGGATCCAATTCAGAACATCATTCTGTGATTCATTATTTTTAAGTTTAATTTTATTTTTATAAAAGTTATACATGTTCATGGTTGAAAAGATGAAATCAGACATGGCTTACAATCAAGAAAGGCAGCCTTCTGCCCAGACCACCCTTACTCCCAGTTTCCTTCTCTCAAAGGCAAATGATTTCAGCTTTCTCACTTCTTTCACCCTCTACCAGTCCCGCCACACTGGCCTCTGAACTATTTCTCCAACATGCCAAGCCTACTTACATTTTAGGATCACGTCTTTGCTCAGATTTTGTCTCTGTCATGTCTTCTTCCCAATAAAGTCTACACCCAGACCACACTGTTTAAAACCGTAGAGACTTTCAGTTCCAAAATAGCAGTATAGAAACAAGCTGGCTTCATTTGCCCCCACAGAAAACCAAAACCAAATATATAGTGCCAAGATTATCAGCAACAAACCAGAATTCAAATATGAGGATGACAGTTCTCAAGGCCACAGAGAAGTGAAAAAACTCTGAGCAGATGGTAAGAGACTCAGACTTCCATTTGCATGATACTCCTCCCCATAATCTATCTTCTGGGCACTAAATGCACAGAAAATTTCCCTCCAACTCACAGTTGGGAAAAGTGAGATTAAAGTGAACAACCAGCTTCCCCACCCTCTTGGCTCCCTGGCAGGATATTTGTCCCTGACTCAACCCATGGGAAGCATCAAGAGTGGCTAAAGGGAAAAATATCCCTGAGGATAGACTGAAATAGAGAAGGGAGGGTTAATATCATCTCCATCCCCGGAAACTCTGCTCTCAGCCAAAGGAGACACCAAATCGGAGTGGCTTTTTGGCAGCATCACACTGTAGAAGGTTTATCCCGTGGGTTCCCTAGGCACAAAACCTTAGCTAGGCTTTCCATACTACCTGGATATTTCCTTTGAGACATTTGGGACTGGAGGCACTCTGATTGCTAGAACTAAGGCAAACTTGGGTGTATGGTGCCATCTAGCCAAAAGGAGGTAGCAAGATTATAGGGGAAAAAGAAAAGAAAACATCAACAGGCAAGTTACAATAAATCTCAAAGCAAAACATATCAATACAAACCAAAACAAGGCCAGGGACAGTGCCTCATGCCTGTAATCCTAGCACTTTGGGAGGCTGAGACAGGAGGATCACTTGAGGCCAAGAGTTTGAGACCAGCCTGAACAATAAGAGTAAGACCTCATCTCTACAAAAAAAAATCTAAAAAATCTTAGCCAAGCATGGTGGCACACACCTGCAGTTCCAGCTACACAGGAGGCTAAGGCAGTAAGATCACTTGAGCCCAGAAATTTGAGGTTACAGTGGGTTATGATGACATCACTGAACTCTAGCCCAGGCAACAGAGCAAGAACTTGTCTCAAAACAACAAAAAATAAAATCCAGCAGAGAACACTGGAATAAATAACTATTCCTTTACATCCACAAGAAACAAAAGCCACCAGAGTGCTATGACCTCCCCAAGTGGTCAAAACAAGGAAATAGTAACATGACCCCAATAAGATGGTGATAGATGAACTCTCTGACCAAGCATTCAAAATAGCAGTTCTAAGAAGACTCAGTAATCTTTAAGATAAAAAGAAATTTAGAAACTTATAAGAGAAATTTAACAAAAAGATTGATATAATTTTAAAAAACCAAACAAATCTTTAAACTGAGAAATACATTTTCCTGTGATTGGACATTGCTGGACACAATAGATATCTATGAGAAGCAATTCCTGTTCTCCCCCCTTGAGGAAGGCTCTGTTGCTGAGAATCTCAGACTGCGGGTACAGCCCCGAAGGAGAAGGAAGACTGATTTCTTTGAAGCCATTAACATCCTGCTGGTGGCTCATCCAGACAGGGTGGAGCTGCAAGAGGTGGAACAGCCTACAAAAAGCAGTAAACTCTCACTCTGTCATTTTGTGGCTTGCATTGTGCTGAAATAACTATCCTCCTTTGCTAAACAAGGAATTTTCAAAAACCAATAATATATCAAGGTCAATGGCATGATGGCTAACAACCTCATAGGATCAAGGACAGGGACGCCCCTGGCCTTCCTCACTTTCCTGCTCAGCAGGAAAAGGAGTATGGTCAACTACTCAGTGCTGCCTTGTTAACATGCTTAGGCCCCTTGACACTTTTACCTACCAATTCTGTCAAGACCAATCCTCTTTCTAGATTACCCACCACCTGTTCAGTCCAGAACTGTCAAGTTTTACTAGAAAAAGTATCACAACAGGCACTTAGGCACTTAGAAAAAGTATCACCACAGGGCCTGCTAAGTATTCCCACTCCCCAAGCACATCTGGGCCCTTCCAGTTTCCATGGTTATCAATCTGGAGTTGGTTTCCTGTTGCTTTCCACCCAGCCTTTGCAAGGAATTTTCTAGGCTTCATGGGTCTCCAGGTCCATTCCCATGCCTCTCACCATCTCCTGAGGATGTCATTTTAATTTTTTTTATTTATTTATTATTTTTTTATTCTCAGTCTTTTTTTATTGAATCATAGCTATTGTACATTAATGCAATTATGGGGTACGATGTGCTGGTTTTATATGCCATTTGAAATATTTTCATCAAACTGGTTAACATAGCCTTCACCATATTTTCTTAGTTATTGTGTTAAGACATTTACACTCTACACTTAGTAAATTTAACATGTACCCTTGTGAAATGCCCGGTAGGTGTGGTCCCACCAATTACCCTCTCTCCACCCATCCTCCTCCCCTCCCCACCCTCCCTCTCCTCCTTCCCCCTCTTCTTGGGCTATAGTTGGGTTATAGCCTTCATATGAAAGTTATAAATTGGTTTCATAGTAGGGCTGAGTACATTGGATACTTTTTCTTACATTCTTGAGATACTTTGCTAAGAAGAATATGTTCCAGCTCCATCCATGCAAACCTGAAAGAGGTAAAGTCTCCATTTTTTAAGGCTGCATAATATTCCATGGTGTACTTATACCACAATTTATTAATCCATTCATGGGTCAATGGGCACTTGGGCTTCTTCCATGACTTAGCAATTATGAATCGGGCTGCAATAAACATTCTGGTGCAAATATCTTTGTTATATATTCTCAGTCTTGCCAGCCTTTCTCTCTACACAGATAACAGCCTCCACATTCCTCTTCTCCTCCTTACAAGAGGCCAGCCATCTCTAATATCCCTGGAAGATGCTTTCGCTATCCTGTTGCTGGGTAAAACCTTCTGGTAGAGAGGGAGGGAAATCAGTACCTGGGTTGAGAGACAGTTTACTAAGATTGTTTATTAACATTTCTGAGAAGTTGTGTGAGGACTCTTGAAACATCTTGCGAATCTTCTTCAGTGAGCATTTCTGAAGACTCTGGGATCAAGGTTGGGTCAGGCGTTCGTGATGGATCCATTGCAGCCAACGTTGAGCCGTTAGCTCTTCCAGATCTGTGAGTCCCTGCAGAAGTGCGAGGAAGCCTCCACAGCCGAGAACGAACCCCGAAACCCGAAGGCCAACCATCGCTTTAATTTTTAAAAAGTAGAACCTCAACTCTGTTTCTCTCTGTTTAGAAATTCTCTCTATCCATAGCAATGCTTTCCTGGGTTCCTCTTATTTCAGAGTAACAGGTGATGCTCTTTCTTCCTTGTCCAGATAAACTCATCTCTGCTTTAGATCAGATTCCTCATTATGACATCAATAATCTCGTTTGTCAAAAATGTATTACAGAACATTTAAACATATACAAACGATTTTATTTACTTTTTATATCTTCAAACTTCTCTGGCTTTTTTGCCTTCAGGCTTAGGTTTCCTCCAGCATTAAAAAAGAATTAAAAATAATATTACTATTCCTTTGAGCTGCCTCCAAATTTCTTCCCATTTTTTAATGGCAAAATGTTTCTAAGAAGTTATCTTTTATTCACTTTTGGTCCTTACTGCCTGATAGTCTAGCTTCAATTTCTACCACTCTACTAAAAATTTTCTTTCTCTTTTTTCTAACTCTGTTATTTTGAAATCAATTCAGACTTTCTAAAGTAGCAAAAAATTGTGAAAAGAGTTCCAATATATCTTTTACCTAGATTTCCCAAATGTTAGTGTGTTATATAACCATAGTACATTTATAGAGACCAGGAAATTAACATTGATACAAACTAAAGACCTTATTTACTTCTCAAGTTCTGAATATAAAAGTAAGGACTGATGAGTGGAAAACTTAGAAAGTATGAAAAGATATAAAGAAGAAAATAAAACTACCAACAATCTGACCAAAACTTAAGCTACCAATTTATAGGACACCCGAGGGACAGAAGAACATGTTAAATAGCACCATTATGGGAGTATCATCAGCAAAATTCAGACTATGGATTTCTTCGGGGAAAAAAAAAATGAGCTGGGTTCAGTGGCTCATTCCTGTAATCCTAGTGCTTTGGGAGACTGAGGCAGGAGGATTGCTTGCGACCAAGAATTCAAGGCCAACCAGGGCAATATAGCAAGACCCCATCTCCAGAAAAATAAAATTAAAAACTTAGATAAATGTGGTAGTGTACAACTGTAGAACTAGCTACTTGAGAAGCTGAGGCAGGAGGATCACTTGAACCCAGGAGTTGGAGGCTGCAGTAAGCTGTGATTGTGCCACTGTACTCCAACCTAGACTCCATCTCAACAAATAAAAATTAAAAAGTCAAGGAACAATACGAAAGCTGAAAGAAGAACCTGCAATTTAAAAGAGATTCATGAGCTAGAGTAACCAGCTGTTAACTTTCTGTGGATTCCAATTTATTTATTTATTTTTATTTATTTTTTTTATTAAATCATAGCTGTGTACATTAGTGCAATCATGGGGTACAATGTGCTGGCTTCATATACAATCAGAAATATTTTCATCCAACTGTTCGACATAAACTTCATGGGATTTTCTTGGTTATTGTATGAAAACATTTGTATTCTGCATTTAGTAAGTTTCACCTGTACCCTTCTAAGATGCACCATAGGTGTGATCCCATCATTACCCTCTCTCCACCCATCCTCCCCCTCCTGTGGATTCCAGTTTAAATATACTGCAAAAACACATTATAAGAATCAAGAATCTATAGACCCTACCTAAATACTTACTTGGTTTGTAACACTAAGAAATCAATATTTTTAAGAACTATGTTTATACAAAAATAATTATTTTAGAGATCTTTGGAAGCAGTAAAATGACTGCTTCAAAGCAATGGGAAGTAGGTGGGGGTATTGGTGAAGCAGGTTGGCCGTGCGCTAACAATTGCTACAATTGAGTGATGGGTGAAATCAGGTTCATTAAGCAATTTTCTCTGCTTTAAAAAAAAAAAAAAGAATCATCTATCCAATATTCAAAAAGTCATTAAAATAAATTAGATTTTTTAATGTAAGTTTTTTAAAAACACAGCACAAGGAATCACATTGAGACTGGCAAACAGTAGTGCAAAGGACCTCTCTGTCTGCCTGTCTCCTCCAGATCTCACTAGCCCGGGCAAAGTGTCCTTTCTCTGACTCACGCTCACACTCTCTGCCCTACCCATGCTGTTCTGTCCTCCTCAGCAGCTTCTCACTCTTGCCCCTTCTTGCCCTCTACCCAATTTCCCCTGATCCTTCATTCCAGTAACTCCAAGCTTTCAAATCTCCTTTCAATTCTATAGCTCTGCCCATAACACTGCTTCACTCAATAACAGCACAAGAGCCTGGAAGAGACCATAGGGGAAAACCCTAGTATATGTTAATATTCTGTCCATGTTTAAAAGGTATGCAGACAAAATAAACTTGGGGTGATGCTCTATAGCAGTGATTTCCAACCAGGGTGCTGAGGCACACAAGTGCTCTATGAGAGGATCTTAGGTGTGCCAGGAAAATTTTTAAAGATCATTAATTAAATTATTTTCAAAAGAAGTTAAAAGCACAGTAAGTATATTCTTTTTTAACTCTTTTTTTTTTAATCAACGTGATTCAAGTGTACTGCAGAAGTTCAACTATAGGTTCAAGTGTGTCATGAGATTAAAAAAAAAAAGTGGCAAAACGCTGCCTTATAGATATAGTTGTATCCTCTCTCACACTCATTTTCTTCCCTTTTTTCCTTAATGTCATATTATAGCACTTTGCCAAATCCTTAAATATTCTTCAAAAACCTGGTCTTAATGTCCATGGAATATCCCATAATGGGTTCGTCTCTTCCCTTATTATGAGATAGTGATTCCTTACTTGCCAATGCAATTCAGTCCTCTTCTTCCTTGACTTTCTGCAGTACTTGATGCTGTTGGCCACCCTTCTGCCTTGGAAAGTTCCTCCACTAGCCTTTGCGATATCCTCTTGAGCTCCATCTGGCTAGTTCTTTTGCCTTCTGGGACCTGTATTCCTCCTGCTCCCTGAATAGGAGGTACCATGGAGGTTCCTTCTTTTCCCAAATCTGATACCTTCATGCCTAACCCCTATCCAATGTTTCAGAGACTGGCCTCTCTCTATTGTACATGCCTACCAAAATACAGTCCAGTTTAGTCCATTATCACCACTAACTAACCAAGGGGAGCCATCTTTATCCAGCTCTGCCTGCCTCCCTATGCCTGGCCATGTGCTGCCATCTCCTCAGCATTCAGCCCGATGCCTTGCAGTGGTTCTCAACCTTCCTAATGCCGTGACCCTTTAATACAGTTCTTCATGTTGTGGTGACCCCCAACCATAAAATTATTTTCGTTGCTACTTCATAACTGTAATTGTGCTACTTTTATGAATTGTAATGTAACTATCTGATATGCAGGATGGTCTTAGGCAACCCCAGTGAAAGGGTCATTCGATCCCCAAAGGGGTCGTGACCCACAGGTTGAGAACCACTGCCTTAGAGTCACTATCAACTCTTTCCTTCACCTTTACTTCACCAAATCACCAAACCCTAAAGAATATACTTCTGAAATGTCTCCCAAACCAAGTTATTCTTTTCCATTCTCACTGCTCCATTTAGACATTGAATTTTCATCTTCCACTTTGCTTTTACCTCCTACTTGGTCTTTCATCCTCCTCTTCTGTCTCTGTTCTCTCCAATCTATCTTATTTTCTGCCATCATATTGATCTTCCTAAAATTTTACTTTAATCGTGTGACTTACTTATTCAATAATCTTCAGTGGTTCTCCATTAATTACCAAAGTAAGTTCTAACATTTAAAGCCCAATAGAACATGGCCTGCCAAACCATCTCCCTAATCTTAGTTCTTGCTTCTTCCCAAACACAAATCTTGCAGGGGGGAATGACAAGGCTCCAAAATCAGATCCCAACCTAGTAGTTCTATCACTTTGGATAAATTATCTAACTTCCCTGCACTTCTGCTTCCCTATCCATAAAATGAGAGTATTAGCAGCACCTACGTACCTTCTGTATTATTGTTAAGATAATTAGATAAAATACATAAACCATCATATCAGGCAGATAGTGAGTCCTTAAGTGTCAGATATTGTTACTTTTATTACATCATTGCACTAACACTAAGTTGCTTGGTTTCCCTGTACAAGTTTTAGGGCTTATTTCTCTCCCCCCACTTTTGCTCCTACTGTTCCCTCTACCTATAAATTTCACACATCATCTTCACCTTCTGAAATCCCTCATGGACTCTAAGATGCTGCACAGATGCTACTTTCTCTGGAAACTTTTCCTTGACTACCAGCCATAAGAGCTCTCTTCTTGCTCCTCTGAACGTCAGGGCTCTTTGCTTCCAAAACTCCTGAGGCATTTATACTGCCTTCTGGTGAGCTACATGAGTGCTTTATCTCCTACAAATCAGAGCAGGACTATGTCCTTCTCGTGTTTAATTTCCTCTACATTGTCCAGCATGGGATCTGGCACAAAGCTGAAACTCAGGAAACTTTAATGGAAACACTGAGTGAATGACATTTCCTATTTCTCATCGATAAAGCTTCATCTTGATGCTCATTACTATACACATATTTATTAAGCATCTTATTAAAGTATCTTATTAAGCCTAGGATTAGTGAATAGGGTGCTTGCCCTCTCAAAGCTTACAGCCAAGTCCAGAAGATGATACTTTCAGAAGGAAAACCGAGAACAAGTCAGGGCAATATTTAACGATGTGTTTAATCAACTATAATCAAATTTCATAATGTATAATCTAGACAGACAGTTTCCTGGGTGGTCAAGCTAGGGAAGAGTCTATAGGATTTAGAAGGTGAGGTGGGGAGGGCCAGAGACAAAAATCTTTTCTAGAAGGTTGAGGTGGATGAAAGGCAGTCAAATTCAGATAAAGAAAGTAGAAGGAATAATTTTAGAGAATAATTACACCTGCTTTCATGGGGTAGGGGGTGGGCAGGAAGAGGAGGAAGGAGGATAAACTAGGAGGAGTATGCCACCTACTTAGTTAATAATTCTTTATCTTTGAGTACCAGTAGATGACAATGGACGCCAGTTGCCTGGTTCACAAGTGGTAATTACCATAATTATAAACATTAGGTATTAGTTTTTACCTGTCAGAAGACCATGTGAAAAATGAGTGTCTCCCAAACTTGTAGCTGAATAAAAAATAACTGCAATCCCTGTTGATTAAAGAAGTTTCTGAGTTTTATTCTTTTTCTATTTTGAGGCTCCAAGTTGTTACTCAGTTTAGTAAGGTCACATCTCCGTGCTTCCCCTATGAGAGGAGGAAGTCTGACTTGCCTCTCAACCACAAAGAGTCAAGTAAGGCATGAGACAACTGTGAGTTATGAGAGATAACTTAACGATCCTAGAAAGAAATGCCCAAAGCGATCTCCCCCCAGAGCCTACCCACGGGTCTGAAATTACACCATTATACATGTATCATGCAGTTGTAGCCACTTCCCTGCTTACAAATACAAGCAATTTCTGAGGAAGGGCACAGAAAGTCCAGTTTGAATGTGATTAGAGTCCCTTCAAGCGGAGGAGACAAGGCACAGAATGAGACGAGGAGGGCAGGTCCCTGCACAGAAAAGGTGGGAGACCAAAAACCCACACGCTGTCTGGTGCAAAGGGAAAAGCCTTCTGTCCCAAGCCTGCAGACCCAGGCCTGATTCCTCTCTTCCGGCAGCAAGTGGGAGCCGACGTGCAGCCAGCAAGCAGCCCCCCGACTCCACGCAGCGTGACCTCGCAGTCTCTAGAGGGGACAGCACTTGGGAGGGCAGCTGGCCTGTCAGGCTCTTATTCTCGGTGACAGGGACTGCAGTTATGTAAGATCTTACCAAACGTTACAGGCCGGGCTCTGGTGCCAGCGGTATGACTGAAAAGGGACTGATACCAACCCAGAAGGTTAGCTGCGCCTGCACTGCCCTGTCCTGGGGCCTGCCGGGCGCTGAGGGTCCCCAGGGCCCACGAGGCCCGCTCAGGCAGAGTTTCAAGTTGAGGTCGGAATTTAAAGGAAAGACGAGTTCTATCCGAAGTCGGAGTTTCGGTGATCTTATTTCCGTGTCTAACCTATCCCCAGACAACTCACTGAGCTCCCTCACCCGGCAGCCGTCGGTGCTCCTGCTGCCACCTGCAGGTGAAAGGGGGAACTGAACGAACTGAAGGCGGGTGGCCCAGACTGGACGGATTTCAGAACAAGACAGCGGATACTCCAGTTTGCTGGAACTACTGGAATTACTGACGTTTAGATATATTAACTCCAAAGAACACAACAATTGGAAAAACACTTGATCTAGCCTCTACATCCTCTCAAGGGTTCCTTTTGGTTTGCTTTTCCATCATGTGGATTTGGCAGGGGATTGATGATAAATATTTGCACAAATACAATTCACTTGTATAAAACAGATGGTCACCACCAAGGCTTGCAGTTGCTGCACATCAGCCACAGCTGGTTCTTACAGTGCCACTTCCATGATGTCACTGTGGTCTCCCTCACTGTTGGTCCCACCCTTGCTTAGAGGGGCCCATGTGGGCATCTACGTCATTCACAGCCCAGCAGGTCACCCCACTACCCTGTGCTCTGGACCATAACAGCTCTTTTTCAAGCATTCCAATACCATGATTTTGAAAATGAATGATTATTTTTAAAGTAATTTTAGGACAATTCCTCAATATTATGGTTCAGAGACTGGCCTGGGGTTCAGGCTGCCTGGGTTTGAACCCTAACTTTGTGACCTTGAGAAAATTATTTATTTCTCTGTGTCTTAGTTTCCTCACATGCTGAACGGGAATGATAATACAGTCCTCACAGTATCGTTGTGAATTTTAAATACGACAAGACTGTGAGCACCTTGAGAGGGAAGATGTGCTCTGGGCGTTGACACTTGCTAGTTTGGGAACATGGGACAAGTCATTTCACTTCTTGGGTCTCAGGTTCCTTATCTATAATATTGGATAACAAAAGTATTTATCACACATGTTGTTTATAAGAATTAAATGAAAAACATTGTCTACTATGGTTAGACACAGTAAGGGCTTAACAAATGTGAGTCCTTTAAACCTTAACTAGTTTTTGCTATTTCCAACATTCTATTGTTTAGAAGACTCCCAGATACACAATGTTCATCTGTTTGTTCATCATTTTATTTTTATCTCTAGTGCCATCATATGTAGTCTTTCCCCAACCTTGAGGGATGGGTGGCCTTATCTCCACTTCACAGATGAAGAAATTCGGAGTGCTTTAGTGACTTGCCTGATATCATGCAGCAAGTGGAACCAGGGCACACACAGCTCCTCTCTCCCAGATCTGGGCTCTTTCTACTATATTACAACTGTCTTTATAATTCCTCTAAATGTGATGAGTATGTATTTTATTTTATAATCCTTTGCCAGACTTTTATTCGGTGTTTGAAGTTTGTCAAGTTATGTCAACTTCCTAAAAACCAGACCTCAAAACTTTAATAAACTAAGGAAGTACACTTAGAGCCTCTTCTTCAAAACAGAACTTTTCTTTTCAACTTATCAATGGCTTATTAAGTATTGCTTTTAAGGGGGAGGGTGGAGGAGAGCAGGGGGCACTGGAGGTGCCATCATCTGAGGAAGGACAGGCTTGTTAAGCTGTGTACCTTCCCCATTCCTAGTACCCCACACCTCCTTTCAAAATGCTCCCCCACTGCAATGACATTTACTTATTTTCTTCCTCTTTCTTCCCTGACAGACTGTCAGCTCTATGAAGCTCCAGACTGTGTCTTCCAATTTTCTCTGTAAAAAAGGAAATGAAAAAAAGAAATGAGAAGAAGAAACACTTATCACTGAAAGGAGTCAGGAAACAAGATGACATTTTAGACACTTAATAACAGATCCCTGTCAATCTGTAGAGAAGGAGATTAGGGATAGATTTCATAATTTTGGCCAAATATGCCACTGAAGAGCTTCCTTTCCTGATTAGCAATAATGATGATCATGACATCTAGCACTTAGCAAATACCAACCATGAGTAGGCACCATGTCAGGGGCACTAATGCTTCAGTGTCCTTCAGTAATTCCATTTACCAGGGGTCCCCTGGTCATCTACTGATCAAGGAGCAGGTTGAGAGAGAGCCTGGGTTCACCAGCATCACACAAGTGGTTAGTAAAATAGCAGAACTGGGACTTGAACCCAGTCTAACGCTGAGAGAAGATTTAACCTCTGCCCATGCTGCCTCTCAGAAGTGTCAGAGTGGCTGCAGGAGTGGCAGCTAAGTCAGGGGAGGTACCTAATGTGGAGCAATGGATGGGGTGAGTGTGTGCACACTTCCTACATGAACTGGCTTGATTTATTTTCCACTTTATTGGCTGATGTTTGTACCAGAATCATCTTCCTTGGCTGTGCCTGGCATTCTTGGCCCCAGCTCAGAGTGCTCTCTCCCCTAGTCCCTGGCACCAGGGCAAAGGGGACTATCCAGTGTCAAATAAAGCCCTCCGTGTGACTGCCAGACAGACTAGCACACTCGTCTTCCCGGAAAACTACATCCAATGAGTGGCCAAGGCCTGTTTACCAATGCCCAGCAAGTCACAAAGGCCTAGGTCACAAGGAGCAGGCGCTCCTTGCATGCTCCTGGCCCTGAAGGCCAAAAGTGTTTTCTACTTAGGTCATACAATCCTGAAGCCTCCAGTCCTCTTCCCATGTCCCCATTTGTCCTTACCATCAAAGCTTCCAGGTCCAGATCCTTTTACAACTAACTAGCACAGCTAATTTGCTTCTGGGATTTGATTTCCAAATACTCAGCATCCCCAGTAGTTTCAGCAATAACTGTTCAGGCAAGTACAGACCATTCATACCTTCTGTGCACAAGATTTTTTAAAAGCTTTTTGAGGGATGTTTAGAATTGCCAACTCATTTTTCTGTTATATTTGGTTCCCAATTAATATCAGGCCCTGTGGTAGACCCTAGAAACCACCAGTCACATGCTGAACACCTGCAGGAAGATAGAACATGGAACACCTTTATGCTGGTGTGGCACTTGAGGAAAACCAACTGCAACTAGTGAAGGTAGAGAAGTAGGTTGCGATTCTGAAGAGGGCATCAAAGCCACTTCAAAGACCATTGAGCAAGAGCTTCCAACTCCCGATGCAGAGGAACTATCAGGACAGCTTGTTAAATATAGATTCCAAGGCCGCTCCCCCAGAAATTCTAATTCCTCGGGTCTGAAGTGGGGCCCAGAACCTTCAGAGTCAAGAGGATACCTCCCAATGCAAAAGGTAAACGGATGACCCTCAGAGAAAGGTCACTCGAGGGGCAAAGAACACCTTTGAGAGCGACCCTGAGCCCACCTAGCAGAAGGACCACCAGTGAGAAAGAAAGGGAGAAATTCAGAGGGGAAGAAAGGCAAGAAAGAGGAGAGAGAGGGAACATGCTATGAATGAGAAAGAGCTTTGGAGACTCCCAGAATTTCACCTGCTGAAAGGAACTACCGAGTGTTAAGCTCTTTCTATAACTCATAAATCCCACACTTCCAGAGAATAGTTGGCAGACTCTCCTCAACATCTGCAATGTGAGCAACACAACAGCAGTTCACCTCACTGTTAATTCTACATATTAGAATTACCTTTATTTTACTGAACCAAAATATATCTTCCTTCATTTTTTATCTTATCCGCACAGAATGAGAAAGTATAGATAACTAATTAATGCTATAAGTGTGACTGACTTATAGACCATAATATTCCTGGAGAGAAAGGTTTTTAAATGACTTTATGGAGGTATAATTGACATATAATAAACTCCACACATTTAAACTGCACAATTTGATAAGTCTGCACATATGAATATGCCTGCGAAACCATCCCCACAATCGAGATAATAAGCCTATCTATCACCCCAAGTTTTCTCACGCCCTTTTGTAATTGCTACCCCTGCATGGCATCCCAGCCTCCATCCCACCTAGTTAACCACTGATCTGATTCCTGTCACAATAGATTACTTTGGATTTTATAAATTTTCTTTCTTTCTTTTTTTTTTTTATTAAATCACAACTGCGTACATTAGTGCAATCAAGGGGTACAATGTGCTTGTTTCATATACAATCTGAAATGTTTTCATCAAACTGTTTAACATAGCCTTCATGGCATTTTCTTAGTTATTATATGAAGACATTTGTATTCTGCATTTAGTAGGCTTTGCCTGTATCCTTCTGAGATAAAATGGAGCATAAATTCTAAAAGAAATAGAGGTGGCATAAATAGACTGAAATGGTATTTACTGTTATATGAAAAGACTGGTTTTAAGTTACTATCAGCACTCAAAAATCAGAGCCTGTATTCAGAAAATTATTTAATTTATTTATTCTCCTGAAAGTCATGCTGAAGGACATTCATTTTATAAAATTTTTCATTTTATAAGGAAAGAATAGCCTTCCTCAGAAATTGTGGTTTACAAAAATATATCCTGAAGATTTAGGACATGGCAATCTAGTTATAGGTCTGTAATACTTTATCTGAATGTTGGGTCAGATTTCAGATGGTTGAACAATAACAAGGTATATATTCTGCATGTTACAAATCACTTTCAGAAGGGGCTGGAGCAGTTCCCTATGTTTGAACACTTTAATTTTTATAGCCAAACATAAATTTTTTCACTGAATGGGTAAATGCAGATTATAGCCTTGTGTTAGTTCAGAGAAGGTCATTTGAAAAAAAAAAAAAACTATTAGTTTTCAGAACTTTTCAGATTTTAAAATTGCTGAAGAATAATTATAGACGTGCAGATAATATTTTATGTCTTTTTGGAGAAGATAATGATTACCTGTACATGTGCAAAAGCTGTAACACACCCTCCTCCACCCTCCACCTTCCCTCCCAGCTCTTGATAATGAACTAAATAGTCTGGACTCTGATCACCTGGGACTGCATCCTAAAAGCCACATAATGTGTGGTACAACTGAAATCAGTGCCTAAGACTCCAGACTTTTAATACTAAATTTATTAATTTCTTATAGATTAAAATTAATTTGAGTCATTTTAGTGCCATTAATATTACAAGTAAGATTAGGAATTCATTTTTTTAATGCACAGGACCATAAAAGAAGATTTTTAAAAAATAAATGGAGACGTGTAGCATATGTGCAGATAAGGAGTCACTAAATGTGCCAAGTATTCACAGATTTAAAAGTTTAATGTGGCTCAGTGCCCATAACTCAGTGGATAGGGCACCAGCCACAAACACTGCGACAGGCGGGTTTGAACCCAGCCCGGGCCTGCTGAACAACAATGACAACTGCAACAAAAAAATAGCTGGGCATTGTGATGGGTGCCTGTGGTCTCAGCTACTTGGGAGGCTGTGACAAGAGGATCGCTTAAGCCCAAGAGTTAGAGGTTGCTGTGAGCTGTGACACCACAGCACTGTACCAAGGGAAACATAAATGAGACTCTGTCTCAGAAAAAAACAAACCACAAAAAGTTTAATGCACTTTTGCCAGATGAGGTGATGAGCACATGTAGTATCAGCTACTCTGGAGGCTGAGGCTGGAGGATTGCTTAAGTTCAGGAGTACTGGACTTAGAGCACTATGCTGATTGGGTGTCCGCACTGAATTCAACATCAGTATGATGACCTCCCGGGAAGCAGCCTCCCCCACCCCCGCCGCCACCCACCCCCCCCCACCAGTTGCCTAAGGAGTGATGGACCAGCTGAGGTCAGAAATGCAGCAGGTCAAAACTCCCCTGCTGATCAGTAGTGAAATTGCACCTATGAATAGCTACTGCACTCCAGTCTGGGCAACATAGCCAGACAACGTCACTGAAAAAAAGAACAAAAGTTTAATGCATTTTCAATCAAAATTCAAATGAAATTAGAGAGAAAATTTGAAAAAAATATAAGTCTGTTTGGAAAAAAAGCACGCAAGAAAATTTGGTGAAAGAATGGTGAAAGGGGTATCAGTATTAGCAGTTGTTAAATAGTTAATAAACAATAAGGTACTAAAGGAAGAGAGAAAAATCTACTAATGTAGTCATAGTCATTCATTATTTTAACAAAGGTCTTTTGAGAACCTGCTATGTGGCAGGCTCTGCTGTAGGCCCTAGGGAAACAGCCAGGTGCAAGACTGATAGGGTCCCCCCTTCTCAGGGAGCATCTATTGTAGCAAGAGAACAAGATAACAAAAGCAAAAATTAGCTGGTTGTAAGTAAGTCATTGATGAAATGGATGCAGGAGTGACTACGGTGGCTGTTTCAGATCAGGTGCTCAAGGAAGCCTCAACAGAGCCATGCAGAAAGCCAGGAAGCCGGCCCCAGTGTGTTAAGGTATTCCCTGCACGTTTTAATCAGAAAAAAATTATCTAAAAACATAATAAAGCATCTTCAAGCAAAAAGTTAAATAACATGTTTAAAAACATCTGAAAGAATACAATGCAATGACTGTATTCAAATAGTCACCTCAAGAGGCTTATACTCTAACAGTCCCATTATTACACACATTTAGGGAAATTCTCCTGGAACCTCCTTCAGAGCCGGTTGAGGAGCCTCACATAGCATTTCTAGAGTAAAGACTGAAAAAAATCAGAATATAGCCTCAACTTTGTTTCTTGAAACAATACCTCCAAAGAACAGAGACTTATTAGCCACGAGGTTGTTACTAGTACCAAAGTTATAAGTTTGAAGAAAACACCCTCTTCAGAGGTCTAGGGTCAAAGTTACCTCATATGCCAATGATAAAGTCTAAATTTTATCTTTTTACACAGTGAAGTTTCAGAGGAAACATTCTCCCTTGTCCAAACGATAAAAGAAAAACATTTTGCTGGTCAAAATCCACTCACTTCATTTTTCAAAAAGTTATCAAACTCTCCTTTTATTTAGAAGGTTGTTCTAGCCCCTACATATTTTATTTTGTCCTTTATTGTTCTGTATCATTAACTAGGTTGAGTTTATACAGGTGTAAAACCATTTGGACAATGCCCTTATTTTTCCAAAGAAAGAGAGTTTTATTTTATTTATTTATTAATTAAGACAGAGTCTCACTTTGTTGTCCTTGGTAGAGTGCCATGGTGTCATAGCTCACAACAACCTCAAACTCTTGGGCTCAAGCGATTCTCTTACCTCAATCTCCCCAGTAGCTGGGACTACAAGCACCCGCTACAATGCCCAGCTATTTTTAGAGGTGGGGTCTAGCTCTTGCTCACACTGGTCTCGAACCTGTGAGCTCAAGCAATCCACCTGCCTCGGCCTCCGAGAGTGCTGGGATTATAGGCATGAGCCATCGCACCCGGCCCTAGAAAGAAAGTTTTAAAAAACAAAAACTTTTCTATTATATACTGCTTTTGTAATTTCCATGTTTCAATTTTGTGCATTAATTCTGTAACTAGAAAATAAGCTAGTAAAACCAAGACTGCTATTACCAAACAATTACCACAAGATTGGAAAATAATTTTTCATGTCATTTCAAGATTCCCCTAATAATAGTCCCATATACCAAAGTGTATTCACCAGTCTACATATATTATAACTTGGGAAATATCCCTTCTATTGATAGTTATTTCAGACAGCAGGGATACACAGAGTCAAAAACTAAAGACATTAACTTATAGTCATTTAATTCAGCAGCACACTTCCAAACCAGAATGCCAAGTTTTCTTTGGTTTTTGTTTTTTGTTTTTTTGATACAATGTCTCACTTCGTCACCCTGGGTAGAGTACCATGGTGTCATAGCTCACAGCAACCTGAACCTCTTGGGCTCAAACAAATCTCTTATCTCAGCCTCTCAAGTAGCTGGGACTACAGGTGCCCGTGACAATGCCTAGCTATTTTTAGAGATGGGATCTCATTCTGGATCAGGCTGATCTTGAACTCCTGAGTTCAAGCCATCCACCCACCTAGGCCTCCCAGAGTGCTAGGATTACAGGCGTGAGCCACCATGCCCAGGCATCAAGTTTCTTTTAATGCCTTTTAGAACTCCTGAAGCATGTCCAATATGGTATTGTTGAAAACTCTAATACCATGTATATTGGTGGAAAATTTAATTGCCATCTCTGGCAGGAATATTGAGAGGAAGACAAAAATGTCTTTGTGGAAGATCCAGCTGCATTTAGGCACTAGGACTTGGTCAGTTGAGTTCAGTGTCAGCAGAAGTGATTTGGAATTCTACCTCTGAGGGATGATACAAAAGCTGTCAATCTTGGTAGTAGGATCTAAAATTCTACCACTGAAGAAGGCTCCCTGTGGATTGCAAAGACTTTTAGGCTCCCAAGGGTTCCTGATAAAATGGCAAAATGTCATTGCCTCTACAAGCTGTCATCTAGTTGATTACCTAGAAGGAGGTAAATAGAGGTGTTAAAATTACTCTGGGCCACAAGAGAGAGAAAGGTGTAGCACCAGAGGAAGATGCCAAAGACCAGCTTTCTGTTTCACAAAGTTTGCTAAAGGTTGCCTGTAAGTACTGGCAAAGTGGTGGGACACTAATTCCTCCAGTCCATTGTGCCAGACAGAATGACATCAACACTGCCAATCATCTGGAATGCACAGCAAGTTGACACAGAGCCCGTAGGCCCTCCCTGGCCTTGGCTGCTACCAGGATAAGAGCAGCCAGAATCATTGTGATTGGCCAGGCAATCACAATGATTTCTTTATTGACGAGGTTAATGCTAAACAGACAGAGTTTCACCAACAACTTTGCTTGACACACATGTTAAATTCATGGCCATCCTACATAGGTCTATGGCATCATTTCACCACTTCTTTTTTTTTTTTGTAGAGACAGAGTCTCACTTTATCGCCCTTGGTAGAGTGCCGTGGCATCACACAGCTCACAGCAACCTCCAACTCCTGGGCTTAGGCAATTCTCTTGCCTCAGCCTCCCAAATAGCTGGGACTACAGGCGCCTGCCACAACGCCTGGCTATTTTTCTATTTTTGCTGTTTGGCCAAGGTTGGGTTTGAACCCACCACCTTTGGTATATGGGGCCAGCACCCTACTCTATGAACCACAGGCGCTGCCCATTTCACCACTTCTTAAACATCCACAGCCACCGGGTGGTGCCTGTGGCTCAAAGGAGTACGGCGTTGGCTCCATATACCGGAGGTGCTGGGTTCAAACCCCGCTCTGGCCAAAAACTGCCAAAAAAAAAAAAAAAAAGCATCCACAGCCACCATTTAAGAATGTCCCAATCTTGAGAGAGTATGCCAGGAGCATACAGCTTGTTGTCCACTGCTGCCCTCAAACTTTGTAAATACACCATTTCCACATACCTTTCTCTGTTCTTTAGCATCTTTATCTTACGTTGTAAATGTCTCAAGGGTAGGACAGTATCTTTGCATCCTGCTGAGAACAAAACTGGAGCTTGCAAGAGGTTGGGGGAACTGGTTGTTTTTTGACCCTGGCAGAAGTTCTGAATACAATCCAGGTTGGATGTAATCACCCTCTTCTGCATATGTTCTCTTTAGATAACCTTTGTTTATCATCCAGGGTTTAATCTGACAACCTTACTCCTAAAGGACATCTCCTCTGTGTTTTATAAAGCAGAGTGGCAATCTTAAACCTGGATATCCAAAGTAGAGATAAGAGGATATTAAGATAGCTCTCACTAGGTCAGTTGATTTGGGCACAGGTTAGTGAGAACAGCCTCATTTTCTCTAGAAATTGTTATCAAAATCTAGGATGTAGACGAGAATATCACCAGGTGTGGGTCATGATATCTTGAGGAAAGCAAGAAAAGAGAAACAAAGAGGGCACAAAAAGACAGGAGAGGAGAAAGAGAGATGTCTCCCCCTCCCCTGACCCCAAACAATTCTAACCCTAACAGGTTGGGGAGGCGAGGGTTGCCTGATTTAATACGCAAAAACATAGAACATCCAATTACGTTTTAACTTAAAATAAATGATGCATAATGTTAGTATAAGTAGATCCCCATGGAATATTTACTTATAAATTATTTGCTGTTTATGTGAAATTCAAATTTATTTTTTATTTTTTTTGCATTTATGGGGTTCAGTGTATTGCTTTGATATACAATGTGAAATGCTTACATTAAACTGATTAACACATCCATCACAATTATATTCTCTTCTTAATAGTTTTGAAATGTACCATTGCATCATGCACATTAGGTCAGGTCCCCCTAAATGCCCTCCTCCCCCAACTTCCCCCTCCCTTTCTCTCTTCCCTTCTACTTTCTGAACTACAGTTATGTTTTACCATTCGTATGAATGTGTAGGTACTTGATTTCATATTAGCATTGAGTACATTGGATACTTTTTTTTTCCATTCTTGAGATACTTTGTGAAGAAAAATATGTTCTAGCTCCATCCAGGCAAACATAAAGGAAGTGAAGTCACCATCTTTTTTATGTCTGCGTAGTATTCCATGGTGTACATATACCACAATTTGTTAATCCATTCATGAGTCGATGGGCACCTGGGCTGCTTCCATGTCTTGGCAATTATGAATTGGGCTGCAATAAACATTCTGGTGCAAATGTCTTTGTTGTAAAATGATTTTTGATCATCTGGGTATATACCTAGTAGAGGAGTTGCAGGATTAAATAGTAGGTCTACTTTTAGTTCCTTGAGCATTCTCCAAACTTCTTTCCAAAAAGGTCATATTAGCTTGCATTCCCACCTGCAGTGTACCATTATTCCCTTCTCTCCACATCTGTGCCAGTGAAATTCAAATTTGATTGGCACACACTGAGCTATGGTGAGAACGGAAAAATTTTGAGACAAACTAAACATAGATTTGAATTCTGCATGATTGCTAGGTGGGGTGGTTCGTGTCTGTAATCCTAGCACTCTGGGAGACCCAGGCAGGTGGATTGCTTGAGGTCAGGAGTTCATGACCAGCCTGAGCAAGAGCCAGATCCCAGTTTCTACTTAAAAATAGAAAGACGATCAGGGCATTATGTCAGGCTCCTGTAGTCCCAGCTACTTATGAGACTGAGACAAGAGAATCTCTTGAGCCCAAGAATTTGAGGTTGCTGTGAACTATGACGCCACGGCAGTTGTCATTGTTGTTTAGCTGGCCCCAGGCCGGGTTTGAACCCGCCAACCTCGGTTATGTGGCCAATGCCCTACCCACTGAACTACGGGCACCGCCAGTCTCCTCATCTTAAGATGAAAAACTGGCATTCCGCTCCTGTGATGGCTCCACACAGCCCACCACCAAACACTTGCAGCTTCATCTGGCTCAGCGGCTCAGTCTGGAGCCCCAGACAACAGTCAAAGACCTCCTCAGTCTTGCCCCAGTTCTCCCAAGGCAGTTCAACTGAGTGCCAAGTCCAAAAGAAACCTGAACAGCTCACAGAAGGAAAGAGAGGAGAAAAGGATGTTCCTACATTGTCTACAGCAGTCCTCAACCATTTTTGCACCAGGGACCAGTTTCATGGAAGACAATTTTTCCACAGACCAGATAGCAAAGTTGAATCTCAGTGAGGCTAAGCAGTGTATTCTAAATCGCATGATACACTGGGGAGAACATTGGGTGTGGAGTCAGGTAGCTTCAAGGCTCTGAGTGTCCAGATCCTTACTTTGCTATTTTCTAGCTATGTGGCCACAGAAACGAAGAGAATCCCAGCAGGACAGAGGGATCTGGACGGCTGAAAACAGCCCTGGACCCTTCTCCAGATGGCAGGTGAGATCCACGACCGACACGTTGGCAGTTGGGACACGGAAGGCCATGCCAGTAAGCTTCCCATTCAGCCCAGGGATAACCTTGCCCACAGCCTTGGCTGCACCAGTTGAGGCAGGGATGATGTTCTGGAGAGCCCCGTGACCATCACGCCACAACTTCCCAGAGGGGCCATCCACAGTCTTCTGGGTGTCAGTGATGGCATGGACTGTGGTCATGAGTCCCTCCACAATGCTGAAGTTGTCATGGATGACCTTGGCCAAGGGGGCTAAGCAGTTGGTAGTGCAGGAGGCATTGCTGACAATGCTGAGGCCGTTTTCATACTTCTCATGGTTCACACCCATCACAAACATGGGGGCATCAGCAGAAGGGGCAGAGATGATGACCCTTTTGGTACCCCCCTGTAGGTGAGCCCCAGCCTTCTCCATGGTGGTGAAGACCCCAGTGGACTCCACAACATACTCAGCGCCTGCCTCACCCCATTTGATTTTGGAGGGATCTCGCTCCTGGAAGATGGTTATGGGATTTCCATTGATGACAAGCTTCCCGTTCTCAGCCTTGACTGTGCCATAGAATTTGCCACGGGTGGAATCATACTGGAACATGTAGACCATGTAGTTGAGGTCAATGAAGGGGTCATTGATGGCCACAATATCCGCTTTGCCAGAGTTAGAAGCAGCCCTGATGACCAGGCGCCCAATATGACCAAATCCATTTATTCCGACCTTCGCTTTCACCATGGTGCCTCAGGGATGCGGCTGGCGCTGCACTAGAAGAAGCGGCTGTCTGACGAACGGGAGGACCAGAGAGCCTATTTTATGTTATTTTTGATCTTAACACAAAGTTTGGAACATAGTCCAGGTGTAGGAGGTCAAGGCTGACCCTAATTAGACCATGTATATAAACCCTAAGAAGAGCAATTAAGTCTCTGGGAAGTCTTGTGGGCAGTGGGGACGTGTCATTTTGAGAAATGGGAGAGGAGGGGCACTTTCCCCTCACCTCCCTGAGAGATTTTTTTCTCTCTTATGAGACTAAAGTGTTTATGCTGTTTTTGGAATATTTTTACCCCACTGTGTTCATTTCGTTTGAGAGAGCAGTCTCACCTGTGGCAGTCTGGCCTCTGGGTGTCCAAAGACTTTGGGGTGAGTTGCGCTGGAGAAGGGATGAAGTCTCAGGAAGACAGATTCTTGTCTTAAAGGGCCAGGCTCTTAGGTTGTGTATTTCATAATAGAGTATAGATTTTTTAGTGTGAATCTTGTAGCCTGAATATATGTGTCCGTGTGTTTTTTTGATCTACTTTTTTCTTGTCTCTGTTCCCTTTGTCCATCATCTATAATTATTATTATTATTATTTTATTTCGTAGAGACATAGTCTCACTTTATTGCCTTCGGTAGAGTGCCATGGTGTCACACAGCTCACAGCAACCTCCAGCTCCTGGGCTTAGGCGATTCTCTTGCCTCAGCCTCCCAAGTAGCTGGGACTACAGGCCCCTGCCACAATGGCCTTCTATTTTTGTTTTGCAGTTTGGCCAGGGCTGGGTTTGAACCCGCCACCTTCGGTATATGGGGCTGGCGCCCTACTTGATGAGCCACAGGCGCCGCCCTGTAATTATTTTTTTAATTTAATTTTTAACTTATTTATAATAAATAATTGATATTGGTTTTAAGTTTCTTAAATTATTATTTTTAGTAATGTAAGTACATCAAGATATTACTCTTCCCCTAAGTACCTATATTTCTACCTGCACTGGGGGATTTTGTTTTATTCTATTTATAATAATGCTTATAAAAGTACTGTTTGTGCACTCTCCCAGAATAGCTTGGTATTAGTTTAAAACCTTCTGAGATTTAAGTGTTTGTTCAAAATGTTTATTAAGAGCCTAATATGTCTAAGGGCGTCATGGCAGGGACTAGAAGCCCAGAGATAAATAACACAGTCGCAACCTCACATAGTTTACACTCTGAAAAAGCAAGCAAAAGCTTCCAAAGCTTATTTATTTATTTTTTTTTTTGTAGAGACAGAGTCTCACTTTATCACCCTCCATAGAGTGCCGTGGCGTCACACAGCTCACAACAACCTCCAACTCCTGGGCTTAGGCGATTCTCTTGCCTCAGCCTCCCGAGTAGCTGGGACTACAGGTGCCCGCCACAATGCCCGGCTATTTTTCTGTTTTGCAATTCGGCTGAGGCCTGTTTGAACCCTTCACCTTCCGTATATGGGGCCGGCGCCCTACTTGATGAGCCACAGGCACTGCCCTTTCATGAAATTTTTTGATAAGGCTAAGTTAAATAAATATAAAATCATCCCTTATTTTTACCACCTCCAGATAACCATATCTTTATATACAGGTATGCATATATTTAAAAGGCATCATATTTACAATATCTGCTGTTTTGTAAACAGCTTTTTTTCCCTCCAAGAACATTTTTCCATGCTAAAAATCCCTATGAATATCTACAAAATGGGTGTTATAATTTATAGGTAACTCATAATTTACTAAAATACTTTCCAAAAATTTAGGCTATGGAAAATGGCCAAATACACACACACACACACACACACACACGGGGATTCTGGAAATGCAGCATGCAAATGAGACTCACTCCTAACCTCACTTTCTAGGCTTCACCTAAACCAGACAGCTGCAGCTAGGTAGAAGTACAGCCTTGGCTTTGTGTGTGTGTTAGTGGTCTCTGTCTTCCAGGGAAGAGTATGAAGGTCAATAACATCAGGGAACTCTTCCTTGAGGACCATAGAGAGAAGATCCTGGATAGAACTGCTCCCTGTTTGAGTAAGTTGACTTTGAATGCATGAGACTGTGTAGTCTTCCTGGCCCCAAGATGCTAAGAAGAAACCGTGACAGGTGGAGTCTAAGGTGGTTCCCATAACCTCTGTGCTGATTTTCCTTTCATGCATTTATCTAATCTGTTCTTCTTGAGTGTATGTGAGACCTGTGACTTGCCTCTAAGCAATACAATATGGCAAAGGTGGCAGAATATATGGCATTATGTGTATATGATTATGTTACACAAGCATGTAATGTTCATCTTGTGAAGAGTTTTCTCCCCCGTTGCCTTTGAGGAAACAAGGTACTGTTGGAAAGATCCCCATGGCAAGGAACGGAGGGCAGCTTCCAGCAGTCTTCAGCTTTCAGCAAACTGTGATCCTCAGCCCAACAGCCCACAAACGACTAGATGCTGCCAACGACATTGGAAGCAGATCCCTCCCCAGTCGAGCTTCAGATAAATCTGCAGCTCCATGGACCTACTGATTGCAGCTTGATGAGACCCTGTGGCAGAGCACCCCGCTAAGCTGTACCTGGATTCCAGATCCACAGAAATTGAGAGATAATAAATATCTGTTGTTTTAAGCCATACAGCTTATGGCAATATTGTTACACAACAGATTTCAGTACCAGAAGTGGAATGCTTCTGTAATGCCTAAAAATGAGGAGGAGGTGGCCTTGCAAACAGCGTTTGGGGGTTGAAAGTATTTGAAGGGGAATGCCAGGAAGAGCCTACATGGCGTGTAGAAATCTTGATTTGGAGGATGCTGTAGGTGAGGGCTCAAAGAGAAGTGATGAGCATGTTATGGGGGGTGAGAGGAAAGGGAATCCTTGTTAGGAAGTGGCAGGCAGTTGTCGGAAAGCAGAGCATGCGGGTGGTGAACTTGGTTGTTTAGCTGCTGCCTGCTACTTCCAGCAAAACACGAGAGGAGAAAGACAAGCCGAAAGAACGATTAAGCAAATGGTACCAAGTTTCGAAAATGTAGAGCCTTTCCAGATGGCAAAAATGTTAAAGAAATGGCTTCTCAGCATTGTCAGGAATGAAAGATCTGAAAAACAGCTGAGGGCGTTATTGTACAATTGTTTGTTAACACCTAGAGAGATCGGAGGATCAGAGCAGTATTGAGGCACGCAAATGGCTTTCAAGAGATGTGTGTGCTTCCCAGGACCTCTCCATGAAAACAGAGTCTCTCGGAAGCTTACGGGTATCGTCCTTTAACCCTCTCAACGCGGACCTGAGGTAGAGATATCTACAAGGTCTGCGTGTGGCTTTTGTCTGATACCGTAGAACCCACAAAGTAGTTGAGGAAAGTATTTCAACAAAACATGGCCAGTACCAGTTTTAACCAAAAAGGACAAAGAGTACTAAAGACAAGGAGGGTGGGTGGTGCCTGTGGCTCATCGAGCAGGGCGCTGGCCCCATACACCAAAGGTGGCAGGTTCAAACCTGGCCTCGGCCGAACTGCAAAACAGAAAAATAGCCGAGTGTTGTGGTGGACACCTGTAGTCCCAGCTACTTGGGAGGTTGAGGCAAGAGAATTGCCTAAGCCCAGGAGTTGGAGGTTGCTGTGAGCTGTGAAGGTACAGCACTCTACAGAGGGTGATAAAGTGAGACTCTGTTTCTACAAAAAAAAAAACTAAAAGAAAGAAAGAAAGAAAAGGAGGATGTCAGACCCTGAAAATTCTATTGGTGGGATGCAGACCAATAAAACCATTTTGTTACCAACACACGCTACCTTTTATGAATAAAAAGGTGAGTCAGAGGGCAGAGGAAGAACTATTCTTGGGTGTGGCAATCTAATCAAAGAACTCTCAATATTTGCCTAACTGGATTCCAGAGTGTCTATAGACAAGTGACTCCTTTGTATGCTCTGGTTCTCCTCTTTTTTTAGTGGGAATGTTTATAGCTATTATCATATGCCTGAACCACCATTTTCTGTTGAGTGTGGGCAGCAAGAGTAAGAGAACTTGACTCTCATGAGAACTGCACTTAATCTAACCTTCTGAGGAATGAAGATGACTAATCATATGTGCTGTTAAGCAGATGCAATGAGCTAGATAACCATAAGCTGTATTGATAGAGAATTATGAAACAGGACATCAGAGAAAGTTTAACATAACTACTGATACATACTGAATAACGAGTGATTGTTCACAAAAGTAGGATGAATTATAACAACTGTTGCTTTAATTCTAGACAGGCAGAGTTGAAAATTCACCATAAAGTTATAGCCAGGTATGGGCTATCTGCATGGTATATTCTAGATGGGGGGGGGAGTTGTGTTTTTGTTTTGTTTTGCTGTGTTTTTTGCTTGATAACAAACTTAGCTAATTCTATATTTATGAACTGGTATGATTTTTTTTTAGATTTCAATTTCTTTTTTTTGAGAGAGAGTGTCAAGCTGTCGCCCTGAGTAGAGTGCTGTAACATCATAGCTCACAGCAACCTCAAACTCTTTGGCTCGAGCAATTCTCTTGCCTCAGCCTCTCAAGTAGCTGGGACCACGGTGCCTGCCACAACTCCCGGCTATTTTTTTGTTGTTGCAGTCGTCATTATTGTTTTAGCTGGCCCAGGCTGGATTCGAACCTGTCAGCCTTGGTGTACATGGCCGGCGCCCTATGCATTGAGCTACAGGTGCCATCCTAGATCTCGATTTCTTTTCCTTCCAGCCTCTGCAGTTTTTCAGAATGTCAGATTGAGAGGAACTATACCAAAGCGCGTCATCCACACCTGGATTTCATTTAGATAGAATTCTAGATTTGCCCACTGCCCTAATGGGATTAGAGCCTCTTAGGAACCTTGGGGGAAGGATCTATGTATTTTCATGCAGGAGAGGTATGAATGACTGGAAGTCAGAGGGCCAATTATGACAGACTGACTCTAAAAATGACCCCATAATCCCTTCCTCCTGGTATTTATGCCTTAGTGTAATCCCCTCCCTTGAGTGTGGGTAGGAGCTGTACTTGATTTAAATCCTCAGAATATAGCCACAGTGACAGAATATGTCTGGTTACACTACATAAGATTATAAGCGCAGTCTTTCCAGGGCTCTCTCCCTTGCTAACTTGAGGAAGACCCATACGACAAGGAACTAAAAGAAGCCTCCAGCAAACAGCCATCCAGAAATCGAAATCGTTAACCCAACAATACACAAAGAATTCTGCCGACAACCACATGAGCTTGGAAGCAGATCCTTCCCCAGTTGAGCCTCAGATGAGCCTGTAGTCCAGGTAACACCTCCACTGCAGTTTTGTGAGACCCTAAAACAGAGAAAATGACTTGGCTGTGTCTGGGCTCCTGAACCTCAGATACTGTGAAATAATACATTTGTGTTATTTTAAGCCACTAAGTTTGTGGTAATAGCAGTACATGGGAAAAGATAGCTAACATAAAGCTTAACGATGCCTCAAGCCTTCGCTGATCCTGTGGCAAGAAAAGAAGAAACAGGACAGAAAGACTTTGTGATCCTCAGTGGGACTGTTAACTTGCCCGCTGCTACTCTGCCAGCCCAGAGAAGCAGAGACACTGCGCCAAAGGTGCGACCCACTTAGGTCATCCAGTGTCAGATCCCCACTGAGCCCACAAAGAAAAATACATCTTATTTAAGGAGAGTCACTAGCCCAAAGGAATGTAAGTCAGAACTAATAGAACATACATCTAGCAGAGGAGTTGCTTAAGAAGACAGACAATATATGAATTAAAAAATAGTAAATAGGGCTAGGCGCGGTGGCTCTGGGAAGCCAAGGCAGGTGGATTGCTTGAGCTCTCAAGTGTAAGACCAGCCTGACCAAAAGTGAGATCCCGTCTCTACTCAAAATAGAAAAACTGAGGCAGGAGAATCCCTGGAGCCCAAATTGGAGATTGCTGTGAGCTATGACACCATGGCACTGTACCCAGGGTGACAGCTTGAGACTCTGTTTCAAAAAAAAAAAAATAGTAAATGAATTCTTGCTTTCAGTAATGGTATAGTTGTTTGGTTGGACTTACTCTATTGCGGACAAAAATTATAAAATCTTCACAAAATATATATGCAAAAAATAAGGTACTGGAGAATGACCCAAAGCAAGCGACATTGGAGAGAAGTTGACCCTTGATTAATGAGCTTTGTTCCAGTAAGATCTCTTAATGTGATCTCAGCTCTTTCTCTCATTTATTAATTCTCTGCAGGAAGCCAGCTGGCCTCTGCTGAACCTCTGGGCCTGGAGTTTGTTAATTACCTCCCACTTCTGGTCTTTCCCTGAATCTTCCTTTCTCTGTGGACCCAGGATCTCAATGCTCTACCTGTCAAACCCCCAGTTTAGCCAGGCCTAGTGGCTCACGCCTGTAATCTCAGCATTTGGGAAGCCAAGATGGGTGGATTGCCTGAGCTCACGAGTTCAAGACCAGCCTGAGCCAGAGCGAGACGTCATCTCTAAAAATAGCCAGGCATTGTGGCAGGCGTCTGTCATCCCAGCTACTTGGGAGGCTGAGGCCAGAGAATCTCTTAAGCCTAAGAGTTTGAGGTGACTGTGGTGAACTGTGATGCCACGACACTCTCCCGAGGGCTACAAAGCTAGACTCTGTCTCAAAAAACAAAAACAAAAAACTCAGTTTAGTAATGTGGCCTCTCGCCCTGCCTTCCTCATAGTTGATTTTTCTTTTTTTTTTTTGGCTTAATCATAATTTTACTTTTCCAACAGCTTTGTTGAAATATCATTCATGTATAAAAATTATATGTATTTAGCCACATACAGTGGCTCACACTTATAATCCCAACACTCTTAGGAGGGCTTGGTGAAAGGATTGCTTGAGACCAGGAGGTCAAGATCAGCCTAAGCCTACAACAACATGCCAAGGCCTTATCTCTATCAAAAATAAACAAAGAAACAATTAGTCAGGCATGTAGCCCCAGCTGCTCAGAAGGCTGAAGCAGAAAGATTGCTTGAACACAACATTTTGAGATTACAGTGAGCTGTGATCATGCCATTGCTCCCTAGCCTGAGCAACAGAGAAGACTCTGTTTCTAAAAAAATAAACTATATATATTTAAGGTGTGCAACTTGGTGTTTTAATATTACAACATGCTGTTCTAAACAACTCTTAAATCACAGCCATTTCCCTTAGCTACATATAAGGCAAACTTGCCTTTGAACACCTTTATCCCAAATTAGCACAGTCCTCCACTATGGAAGGTTAATGATTGGATGGCTCTACTTCCTTTATATCTATTTGACCTCTTCTCCTATTTCTCTCTGCTTGTATCCCTCAAATCCAGCCACACTTGCCTCCTGGCTTACCTGATGTTTTCCTAACACCCCAGAGGCACTTCCACTGAAGGCCTTTGTTCTTTTTTTTTTTTTTTCTTTTTATTGTTGGGGATTCATTGAGGGCACAAGAAACCATGTTACACTGGTTGCATTTGTTAGGTAAAGTCCCTCTTACAATCGTGTTTTGCCCCCAAAAGGTGTGGCACACACCAAGGCCCCAAGACCCCACCCCCCTCGCTCCTTCCCTCTCTCTGCTCTTCCTTTCCCCACCCCTCCCTCATTCTTTCTCTCTCTGCTCT
>CAUYRH010038701.1:0-47726 GCA_963574655.1 Perodicticus potto | reverse complement strand
TGTCATTGTTCTTTAGCTGGCCAGGCCTGGCTCAAACCCGCCAGTCTCGGTGTATGTGGCTGGCACCATAACCACTGTGCTACGGGTGCTGAGCGTGCCCTCCGCTAACAATTTGGTGGTTAATATGTTAGCATACCAGTATTCCCAGATAGTTTTTTGTTTGTTGGGAGGTTGGGCTTTAGGGGGACAGAGTTAATACTTTGCATGAAATGTCTTATTTTATAACAGCGAATCTGCTTTCTCTTTTGTCTTGTGATTTTTTTTTTGAGGTTAAATTTAAGTTTTTGTGTGAGTAGTACTATTATAACTATCTTGAGTGTCTTGCTTGTATTGTATCACATTATACCTTTTTTTAATTCTTAATAAACTGTTCACTTGTTAAAAAAAAAAAAAAACTAAACTAGCCCTGCAAACCTGAAACAAGCTCGCAGCTCACACTCTGTCTTCTACAATGGCATTATGAATAGTATTATATGACATGTGGGGAGGGTACTCACTGTCTTCTTGCAACTTGCTCCATCAACACATTTAAATGACCCCTGTACGGTTTTTATAATTGTCTCCCTTAACCAACTCCTTGACTTTTGAGTTGTTTCCCAGAACTGGTGGATTTTATTTAAGAATAAAGATTCTGAAGGGCCTAGTGGAGGCTTCTTGATATATGCCCCTTGACCTGCCCCAAGGCACATGACCCTCCCTAAAATGCCTATGAACATCTTTAGTCAGACAGATTTGAGGCAATTTCTCCCATTCTCCCTACAAGGAGAGAATTTCATATTTTAAGAAATCCTTTATGTTTAAGCAATCTCCATGTTTACATAATTGCATCTTTGTGCCATGAGCAACTTGACCTAGGCAAAAACCCCTTTGTGATTCCAGGGGTTTGAGCTGTGCACACATTAAAAGTACATAAAGTACAAAGAACATAAAGACCTATTGCAAAAATGTATGTCAGTTGACATTAAATAGCCAAAAAGGAAACAGAAAGAAGATTGGAAGAAAAGAATGGGAATGACTGCCAAATGCCTGAATCTTCTTTTGGAATGATGAAAATGTTTTGTAAATAGATAAAGAAGGGGGTGATTGTACAACATAATGAATATGCCATTGACTTGCACACTTTAAACTGGCTCATTTTATAATATCTTAATGTTGCCTCAAAAATATACTGTTAATATAAAATATAAAATATGTTAATATAAAAATATTGTTTTTAAAACTTAGGTTGCAGGAAAGGCTGCTTTAAATTTATAAACATACTACTTTTGATGCACCCTTACATTACTCATATATAACTACTTCTAAAAACCGTAGTATTAGTGTCCTTCCCCCCCTTAATTCTTTTTATCCAGTATATTCTCAACCTGGTTGAGTCTAACAGTGTACCAAATGCTGGAAACTTTGGTTCAATTTGATATCCCATCAGTCTGAATTCACAAAAAGACAAAACAAAATAAAACAAAAAACTAGTGCCCACTAGGGGAAAAAGATTGAGATGAGATAGGAGGACAACCTTGCCCTGCTTTATTGTCCTCAAGTATCCAACATCTTACTCTTTGCCTCTCCATACTCCTCACTTGTCTAGCAACCCTGTGAGGACAATGCAATGAGTTATTACATGATGCAGGAACTCAGGAAAACAAAAGGAATACTATTTCTAAAAGGGATTATTCATAATTATAGTCCAAAGAAAAATAGAAAATCTTTATAAGAAAACATATACCCATTATAACAATCTATAGGGAAGGAATAACGTGTAATCTCATCTAATGCAGTTTTTGAGGTCATCTGTATAGAATTCAGATAAAGGCCTCTTCAGGACGTTTAGAACTTGTATTTGCTGAAACAACCACAGAATTGTTTTATCTTAAGAATCCAAAAACAGGAACATGTGAAAACTAAATAAAGGAAAGAATCAATGTAAATGATAAATTTTATAGAATGTTAGAGCCAGTGGGACCTGAGATACTAGATACTAAAACCAAAACACATCTGTTTAAAGGAATTGTCCAAGGTCCTACACCCGTCTGGTGGTGAGACAGCCTGAAATACAAAAGACCCTCTTTTTATTTCAGAAAAGCTCTTCACTGACCTGAGCAGTATTCTATTCAGTCGAATAGGGCTTTATGGTTGGCAGTGTAATGCACTCACCCAGACATCTGTGGAATTTATGGCAGTTTCTGAGTTGGTCATTTCCTATATTGTAAAGACAAAGAAAGTGGAGACAATTTGATATCTCCATGTACCATTTTGAGCTTTAACAAGTGGATAAAAAACTCAGACATTAAGTTACTTTCTAGACATCATAGAACTAGTAAATGGTATATAATTTAATTTAGGTTTTCTGTCTCCAGTTGTACTTTTTTCACAAACCATGTACACTATTGACACAGGTGATGATATTTTCCCTTTATTCTTATTATTTGATTGGATGACTTTATAATAGTGGTGAATATTTTCTGTTTAATCTCATCAACTTTAATATCATATACAAACTTGATTTTACCTTCAGTAGCACTGAATTATTATTTAAAAGGTAATAATATTCAGCTAGAAATTTTGTGCTTAATTACTTATAATATATGAATTTATGAGAACATAAATAATGCATCTCTGTAAAAAGGAAAGTAGTAGTAGTTATTTGTTGTCAACAAATTACAGTATATTTTCAATTATAGAAAACATGATGGATATTTAATACCCATTTTACAAATAAGAAAGTTGAGATTCATACTTTTGTTATGAAGTCTTCATAAAATCTTGTAAAAAAGCACTTACCACATTATCTGCCACATGAAAGAGCTTCACCATTATCATTAACCTCTATTTTCCATGGAGGTTCTCATTATAAGAGGCATTATAGAGAAGAATGTGTATCCTTTATAGTTATTAGACTATATTTCACCAAAGGCAAAGGCCAAAATTCTAAAATTTTGAAGATTAACACCTTCAAAATTCAGTTTATTTGTATTCTTTGATAATTTCATACTCAGGTAATTAAATTTATTAATGAATATATTAAAATGAAGGAAAGGAGGAAAACATAAAATAAGGGAAAACTAATTATACATCCACTGAAAAGACTACAAAATGTGTGCTACTTATAGATGAGAATGCTATATAAGATTTTTAGAAAATCAAAACATTTTCAACAACAAAAATTTGAACTTTTTAGAACTAGAAAATAACAGTTTAACACTATTCCCACATACCCCATTTGAAAGGCAATAGACTTTAAAATAAAACTTGACAAAGTTAAAAAAGGTAGCAATATCCCCAAATTTTCGTAATGTCTTCTTAAAAATTCTAAAATTATATAAGTCACATAGATAAAATTATTTATGTCACTGCACCATTATCCAGTTTGTAAAAATTTTACCTTTAATCATATATGTGTGTGCACATATGATTAAAGATTTTTATAAATTAGAATTATCTATCTATGCATAAAGGTGATGAGGATGATATATATGTGTGTGTTTATATTTCATATATACCCCCACACACATATATCATATATATATATTTTTTGAGACACATGTGTATTTATGTTTAATATAAATTATATAAAATATATCATAAATTATATATTTAAATTTATATATATTTCTCAATACTCAGACCAGCAAGATCATAGAACTATTCTGTAGTAACTTCCAAGTTTCCTTTCTTCACTTCAGGTCATCTCTACTCAAAATTGATAGTTCTTTGATATCTGTCACTAATGAAAGTCAAGTAAGGACTACTGAAGGAAAACTTAAAACCTTATATATTATAAGAACGCAGAACATATATACGAATGCTTATTAAATTAAAGCCATAAGTGGTAAACTGCTCTGTAAGATGCCAGGCGAAAGCCAGTATAGAAAGCTAAAACTATGCAATATTTTGGGGTTGTGAAGAAGCAACAAGTGATCAGAAGAGATTAACATACAAAATAAAGTTACTATTATAAAATTTTTTCATCAACATGAATAATTATGAAAGTGGCACAAAGATCAACTTCATTGGTCTTTGAAAAACTCAATCTCACTGTTAGTGAAGGCAAAAATTAAGGACAAACTCAAGAAAAAATTTTCCCTTTAATAAAGTTTTTATAGTTCTAAAACTGCAAGTGCTAACTAGAAGTAAGGCTCCCTGATTTCTGGACTATCATTCTTTTCCTTTCTTTACTTCTTATTTCTTTTATTCCTTTGATATGGATATGAGAATGGACTTGGATTCATGCTTTGTTTATGACAGACTCTGACAGTGCCTGTCTTGTGAAACACCTTGTCTGTTCATTAGCTTTTCTATTTATCTGTCTACATGTTTATCATCTATTTTTTATAATCCAAAAAGCAGGCTCGGCACCTGTGGCTCAAGGGGCTAAGGCGTCAGCCACGTACACCTGAGCTGCGGGTTCGAATTCAGCCTGGACCTGCCAAACAACAATGACGGCTGCAACCATAAAATGGCTGGGCATTGTGGCAGGCGCTTGTAGTCCCAGCTACTTCGGAGGCGGAGGCAGGAGACTCACTTGAGCCCAGGAATTGGAGGTTGCTGTGAGCTGTGATGCCATAGCACTCTATTCAGGGTGACAGCTTGAGGCTCTGTCCCAAAAAATAAATAAATAAATAAATAAATAAATAAATAAATAAATAAATAAATAAATAAAAAATATAATCCAAAAAGCATCCATAAATTCACTAGCTGACACAAAATACAGAAAACTAGCAAAAACTTACATTATCCACGTTCGATCTTTCTCCAAACGGATCCCTGGCTACCCTAAACTAAAATAAAAACTATTCACAATTCTTTTGCTTTGAATTCATTACATTTCTTTTATTAGTGTTCCATCTATAATAATTCCCCTAATGAATTTAATGAATTTTTTTTGGAGACAAAGTCTCACTTTTGTTACCCTTGGTAGAGTACCGTAGTGTCATAGCTCATAGCAACCTCATACTCTTGGACTCAAGCAATTCTCTTGAGGGTCCCAAGGAGCTGCGACTACAGGCACCCGCCACAATAGCAGGCTATTTTTAGAGAGAGGATCTCACTCTTGCTCAGGGAATTCACTGGCCTCTGCCTCCCAGAGTGCTAAAATTACAGGCGTGAGTCACTGCACCCAACCTTAGTTTTTTACTTTAAATTTTAAAATGGAGTCATTATCTATAGTTCTCACAACACTGTTTTTAAACTTTATGTTAAACATTTCTAAAACTTGTCTATTTTCTTCAATATAGCTTCAGCTTGTTCATGTCTATTTGTTGAGCATTCCCATTTTGTGATTATTCTAAAGTATGTTTGATTCTCCTGTTGACGGGTACTTGATTTTCTCCAAGTTTTATTAATATAAACAGTGCTGCTATTATAACTTTTGGATACATACTGTAAGAAATTATTTTGGGAATACAGTTAGAATACAATTTATGAGTTTTATGTAATTCACTTTGGTAAAATAATAAAACTTTTCTGAGGGGCTCTGCTAGTCCTCATAACCCACAAGAAGATTAAGATATAGTACTTATCAACTTCATCTCCTACTATTAGTATTTTAATTGTCACCAGTCAAATGGATCAAAAACTGATATGTCATTTTGATCATGATTTGAGTTTAACTAATAACTACTGAGATCTAATAGGCAAACTCTTATATTTAGTTCCTTTTTCTTATATTTTTATACATACATAATAAGCTCATTGAATTTTCATTGAGTGCACACATGTAGCCATCACCTAGATGGAAACATAAATTATTGCAAAAGTACATAAAAGATTCCTTTCTTTTTTTATCCCTATCTACCAAAAGGTAACTGTAAACTAATTTCAAACACTATGGATTACTTTTGCCTATTTGAGCATTATATAATAGGAAAAATACTGCATGCATACTTTGTGTATATTTCTTGTGTTAAAAGTTGTGCTTATGACTTTCACTGTTTGTGAGTGATTCATATTTTTTCTAGTGTTTAGCTACCATGGATAAAATTGCGTTAGGTATACACAGAGGAGGTGAATTGCCGGGTCTTAGAAAATGGTGATTTAGCTTTGTAGATATTATTAAAAGATTTGCAAGATGCTTCAGTAATATATATAGCATTGGTATTCTCAATAGCAGTTTAAACAATTCCAATCAATGCTTGTTGTTGTCAGACTGAAATATTAGACTCGGTAATAGACATGTTCTCTTACCTCATTGTGCTTTTAATTTGCATTTTTCTGTTATTACAATGATACCTTTTCACATGTCTATTGGTCAGTTCAGCATCACTTTTCGTTTTGTTCATATTCAAATATTTTTCTTCTTTTTCTTTTGTGTCCTTTCCTTTTTAATTTGGCCAATTTTCATATATATATGTACATATATATACGGATATGAGACCTTTTCAGATATATGCATTGAAAATATCTACTTCTTTATTCCTTCCTATTTAGATGTTAATACACTTCACCAAGTTCTCCCCAAACATTTCTCTATAACCTTCTTATATAATTCAATGTCATATGTGAAAGGTCTTTTTAAATGATGCTTGTGCTACATACCCTAGTATAATAGCTTTTGTATAGCAGTATATGCA
Organism: Perodicticus potto; assembly: GCA_963574655.1. Lineage (NCBI taxonomy): Eukaryota > Metazoa > Chordata > Mammalia > Primates > Lorisidae > Perodicticus > Perodicticus potto. The sequence continues at coordinate 41,160 of CAUYRH010038701.1, read as the reverse complement.
TTTTCAGTCTGTTTGGTGAATAAGTAGAAGTACTAGGAATTTGTTCAACAATTTTTCCGAGATTAATCAAATACTGGAATATTAGTTACTTTATTTACACTTCCCCCAACAATAAATAGATAGAATGCATAATGTAGTTAAACAAAACATATATGTCACAAGATATATTATACAGAATTATAAGGGAAGTCTACTCATTTTTTAATATTTTCAATGTGCTTCAGGTCCAGTTTATTTAAAGTGTATCCAACATATGTTAACAGAGAAAAAAAACCCACTGGAAAATATTTTAAAGAGCTTTATTCTGAGTCAAATATATGTGACCAGTCCAGAGCTCAGGGCCTCAAGAGGTCCCGAGAAAATGTGCCCATAGTATTTGGATTATACTTTGGTTGTATACATTCATGGAGACAGGAATTGTATGTGCGATCATAACAAAATACTTGCAGGGTGCACATTGGTTGGGCCAGAAAAGGGCGGACATGTTGAAGTAGAGGGAGCTAAAAGGTCATAAGTCAGTTTAAAGTTCCTTTAATTTGTAATTAGTTCAAGAAATGAAGCTTTGTCTAAAGGTTTGAAAAGTTTTAACTTAAGGATGACTGTTAGTCAGAAACAAGCCATTTGACATTTATAGAAACTCAAGTGATCTGATAATTAAATTGATGCCTGTAGGGGTGGTTTATCTCCAAAACTGAAGGGGTATAATGGGGTTAAATGACCCTTCTTCTCATGCCAGCTCCTCAGCTCTACAGTTTTGCTGGAGTCCCTGTAGCAAAGAGGGAGTCCAGTCAACTGAGGAGTTAGATTTGATTTGCATTCACACATGCATGCATGCATACACAATAAACATAAAATAGATTTTTATTATTTATGGCCACAATCCTCATTTCTCACTGCTTTTCTTTCTTTATTCTCTGTTATAATGCCAGAATTGTTTAAACTTGTCTCATTAAATTCCTTAGTCATTTTAATCGTCTAGTATGTAATATTCTCTTTTAATCTACTCATGCTAACACAAACCTTTCTTCAAGAATTGGCTCATATTCAATTGCCATGTGAAGATTTTAATGAATATCTTTAGTTTTCGTGTATATCCTACTTCAGTTTTTAAAAGTCAATCATATAATATTTCACTAGGCCACACTTCATACCAAGAATTATTGCTTAATTTATGTGTGTGTGTTTCAACTAAATGTATAAGTTTATTAAAGGTAGTGGAATTTTTTATGCCTCTTTTATGTAGAATCAAATAATCTTAAGTACATAATAGGTGTCCAATTGATTGAATACTGGTTAGTTAATCTTTGGGAACTGCTCATAAAATAAATCATCAATTAGCATACTATCTGATAATAAAGAAATGACATTTCAAAGGGAGCATAGGAGACAAAATAATGGAACCAAAAAAGGTGGTGTCCATAACCTAACCACCAAATATCTGATAAGGAGATAAAGGAAGAAGTAAAAAATGAAAGATTTTTTGTGTGTGTTAGTACTTTGGGAGATAATCCTATTTTTGTTTTTTCTTCAAGAAGATACATGTAGGTCCATTCGCATCCTCTGATACACATTATAGTTCACCATTTCCTCACCTCAGTCCCTTCTTTTATGATTATTGTGCTTTTCAAATCTCTTCTTATTGAGCTAAGTTAAATGTTGCCATTTACACTCCTTTTCTGTCACATATATCAAATATTTTATGGACACTATGGAAAATAAATGCAGAAGAAATCACATTATGCACTGGAATTTTCTTTTTTTTAAGTTGGCCATGGAGACGCTATCTTCCAGTAATTCACCAAACTGACAATCACAAAGGGAAGGAGGATAGGCATCCAATGCATGTTCTCTAAGCCTTTTAGAAAACATGGAGTTGTTCCTTTGGCCACATATGTGTAAATCCACAAGAGAGGTGGTATTGTAGATATGGAGGGAATGTGTACCATTCAAGAGGCTACACAGATATCATCATTGCAAAACAGGAAGAGTCTACAGTGTTACCCAGCATGCTGGTGGCATTGTTGTAAACAAACAAGTTAAGGGCAAGATTCTTGCCAAAAGAATTAATGTTCATATTAAGCATATCAAGCACTCTAAGAGCTGATACAGCTTCTTGAAATGCATGAAGGAAAATGATCAGAAAAAGAAGGAAGCCAAAGAGAAAGTTACCTGGGTTCAAATGAAGCATCACCCTACTCCATCCAGAGAAGCACAGTCTGTGAGAACCAATGGAAAGGAGCCTGAGCTCCTGGAACACATTCCCTATGAATTCATGGCATAATAGGTGTACAGCATAGCACACAGGAGAACCAAGAGAAGCAATGGAACTGTAATATAACGTTCTGGGAACTATTCCCCATGAGTTCATGGCATAATAGGCACAGCAAGCTTTGTCACATTCAATGGAAAGGCACCTCCCCAAGTAGCTGGAACCTTTCTCTATAAATTCATCGCACAATAGATATTAAAAAGAAATGTCTACTGTTACAAAAAAAAAAAAAAAAAGTTTGCCTTGTTAATGCCGGCCCCATATACCGAGAGTGGCAGGTTCAAACCCCAGATGAACTGCAAAAACAAAAAAATATACGGGTGTTGTGGTGGGCACCTGTAGTCCCAGCTACTAGGGAGGCTGAGGCAAGAGAATCGCCTAAGCCCAGGAGTTGGAGGTTACTGTGATCTGTATGATGCCACGGCACTCTACCGAGGGTGACAGAGTGAGACTCTCTGTCTCTACCAAAAAAAAAAAAAAAATAGAGCCATCACTATGATTTGATATAATGTGAGCCAAAACAGTGTTTTATGATCAAAGATACAGATTTGATCTTCTGTTTCTTATTCTTCATTTTGTTCATTTTATTTAAACCCTAAAAAAAATGTTCAAAACAAACTCCTTAGGGACAATGCTCTGCAAAAGCAGTTAGTTCATCACAGCCTTATTTTCAAGGACTGGATCATGAGAGGGTGTATATGTACCTTCAAACAAAATTATACTAGCCTTACATACATGAACAAATGATCCATTCTGACCAAAATGTGTGAGCTTTCGGAATAAAAGGGCAGTGAAACCCCTGAACCTGGAGGTTGTAGGTCACTGTTTATACTTTAAATGCTGTGGAACATGGCTAATTAGTTCAATGGGGTCTAAATATTTAGTAAACATCCACTATAGAGCTTTTGGCAACAAGGTTTATAAATGTCTCCTAGTGGTTTCAAGAGTTAATATGCTTCACTAAGGAACTAAATTATCAAATAGCAAAATGATAGGAACCCACTAAGTAGGAACTCACTCTGCAACTAAACTGGGTCGTTTAGAGATTACAATATAATTCTCCCATTAAAGGCTCTTTGATATGCTTGAAAGAGGGTTTATTTGAAGTTCCTTTTATACTGTGGGTAGAGAAATGTGGATAGAGAACTCTGTAGTCTTTGTTACAGTGTTTTTGAATTGCAAAAGTGATTGACTAAGGCAATGGTATGTATGTTGTTTGCATATGAATTGATTCACTTAAACTATCCCTATTTCATCTGCAAAGTACCAATTAACCACTCCTGTCTTCTAAATTAGTTAAGAAAAATTCAGAGGGTTACATTTAAAGCAATAAATACTGCTCTAAGTAGAACTTTAGAGTCCAAATGTCAAAAAATGTTCTGGAATGCTTGTTGCTCTTTTCTCAAAAATCTGGACTGTTAAGATGAAATTTCAAAGATTAAATTATGTGAAAAGCCATATCTTAAAATCTGTAGTTTGTGTAGCTATATAAAAAATGACGGCTCGGCGCCTGTGGCTCAACGGGCTAAGGCGCCAGCCATGTACACCTGAGCTGGCGGGTTCAAATCCAGTCCAAGCCTGCCAAACAACAATGATGGCTGCAACCAAGAAATGGCCTGGTGTTGTGGTGGGTGCCTGTAGTCCCAGCTACTTGGGAAGCAGAGGCAGGAGACTCGCTTGAGCCCAGGAACTGGAGGTTGCTGTGAGCTGTGATGCCACAGCACTCTATCCAGGGTGACAGCTTGAGGCTCTGTCTCAAAAAAAAAAATGACCTTGAATAATGGGGGTTTTGTAGGGGAATAATATTAGGTTTAATCAAATTAGGGATGAACAGCATTTTTTGTTACATGTTTGGGGATAGTTAACACTTGTTAGTTCTTACATCTCTGTAAAGAATTAAGAATTAATGTCTACTTTTGTGAACAAGGATTACAGATTACACTTCTAGAACAAATTTTATTCTGTCTGTTGGGTCAACAATCTGTTCTTGGTATGCTCTTGGTTGAAGCATGACCAGACACAAATATAGCAAGGCAAGCAAGTGAAGGTTATCAAACAGAATAAGATATGTTTGCCACAGACAGTAAATGAGCCCCTTGTCATAACAGAGGGCTCCAACTGTAGTCTAGGATCCTGTTTGATATTCTTTAGGCTGGGCCCTCCTCATTATATGTGGTTCACATGTCCCCAGTGAACCACTTTAATGGACAGTTGGGAGTTATACCTGGGATAACCATTATTGTGCCTGCAGACCTCTACTGAACCTCTCTGAAAGCCCAAGTGTATGTGTATGGGAGGGGTAAACCATAATGCAGATTTAAGCAAATAACATGGTAATTAGCCTTAGGTTACTCTAGGTCACCTCCCAGACCCTATTGCACCTGTGCTGCTGGGCCAGTAGGCTGGGTAATTCCCTGCATTCGTTAGTATTAGCCTGCTAAACTCTGATTAGAGACTGTCAGGGCATTTATTCCTTCTTATCCAGGTGTGGCAATTGCTTGGGGCAGCACCAAGGTAGGGTGCCTGCCTTTGACCCCAGGAGATCTGCTCCACACATTTGAGGTGTCACAGTAAGTTACTATTTTATGAAAGACTCAATGATAGATAAGTATCTCTAAATAAAATGTCTGAAATCCACAAACAGGTACAGAATTTTAAGGATATAAATTTTTTACATGCCCCAAATAATAAACTACCAAATTATTTATATTTTTCAGATATTACCACTTGGATAGAAAATTTGGACTAATGTTAAATATGTATTTTAATACCATTTATTATGCTGACAATAGCTGTCAGTGAAAATTCAACTCATAATGAAATCAATAAAATATATATATATATTTAAGTTATTAGATCAGCATTTATCTGTATGTGAATTCTGAGTTCACTTTAAAATCAACTCAGGACATTAAAAATATAGTTTACATTTCTGACAATTATGAATTAACTCCTGCTGAACTAATATTCTTAGCAATAACAATTATAAAGTCTAAACAGAAAAATAAATATTGGGAAACTTTACTGTGAGTAGAAGAGACAAAAAGTGGAAAGAATAGGAAAATATAACTTTTAAATTGCATTTCCCTTGAGGACATGCCTTAATTTTCAAGGCAAAACCACAGAAAATAAAGCTCAGTAGAGTCAGCTAGTGGAATCTAGAAATCTCAGAGTTGCTTGAAATTGAACAGGAAGATCCTGGCAAGATGGGATTCCCCAAAGGGAAGCCTCAAACTGCAGGTTCAAATCTCCTCAAGTCCTTGATTGATTCCTAACTGTAAAAGTTCAAGGAGAAAAATCCTGTGAACTCACGGAGATTAAATTTTGGAATTCTAAAAATACAAGCAACAATTTTAATGGATGGGAAGACAGAACTTAGAGTTTAAATCCTCTCAGTTTATATGAGCTTTATCACATCTTTGACAAAACTTCAGATTGTCTTTTAAAATACAGAAGTGCCTCTATTTATGACCAAAGAACAACAGCCAGGATTATGAGATATAGCTTAGAGAATAAATAGACAGATACATTTCCAAAAGTCCTCCTATAAAGCTAAAGCCAACCCTTCACACCAGGACCTATGAGCCAAAACAGACCTGGTGTTGGACTTTCTACAGTTGAAAAGATAAGAACGTGTTTTACACTGTTAAGTTGATAAAAGGGGGAAAAAGAGGAATATTTCATGACATGTAAAAATGTTATGAAATTAAAACTATAATCTCCATGAATGATGGTTTTCAAAAATTCAGAATAATAGCATAGTTGCAACAATCTGTAAAGCCCCTAGGAATACGTGTTGACTTGCTGGCCCCTTATGGAATTATTTGCTACCACCTGCTCTATAGGATGAAGGTTATCCTCCAGTAGCTAGGATATACCCATATTCTTCAGAGGATTGTCACAGAAAACACACACAGTGGGAGACCTGCAATTTAAAACAAAATAAAAAATTACTAAATATATTTAAAAACAGCCAAATTTGGCCAAAAATTTAGAAAACACAATGGTTATTAAAAGTAAACATTTGAAATCTACATTCTGGAATCATGGTGCTAGTAATAAGTTTTACAAATGTATTAGAAAATTTACCAGAAAAGGAAAACAATGGATATTGGGGAATTCCAGGAGAGTTGTGGTAAGAAGCAAAGAAAGAAATAGAGAGATGGAAATTGTAGATCTAGAAAAGAAATATCAGAAATCACCAATTCTTAGTATGGCTATAACAACTCTTCAGACTCTGCAGGAAAAAGAAGTGAAGACAAGAGGAACTTACACCACAGGGAAATTTGTATATAAAGAAATATTAGAAGAGCACAGGAAACATTAAATATGAGGGTAAATATTAAATACTTTCACTCCTATTTTTAGAAGTGTAATTCCTATTTAAACAAAAAGTAGTAAAAGAATATTGGGAGATTTATAATATGTGTAATAATAAAATATATGACAACAATACCATAAAGTGTATTGGTAAATGAAATTGTATTGTGAACCCCTTAAATCATAAGGTGGTATAATGTTAATTCAAGGGACACTATGATAGGGATAGATATATATTGCTGTTCCCAGAAAAACCATTAAGAACAGTATTAAAAGGTAGAGTCAAGACCTCCAACAGAGCAGATAAGTGTCATGCTATAAATATAAACTCTCAATTAAGCCAAAATAAGACAGAAAAGGAACAACAGCAGCAAATGGATGAGACAAATGGAGAACCGAGAACAAGATGCTACATTTAAACGAAATTATTTCAATAATATGTAAAGAAGATAACTACTCCATTTAGAAAGAGTAGACTGTCTGAAGAAGTTAAAAAAAAAAAACAACCAAATATGCATGTTTTACAAGACAAATAGTTTAAACGTAAAGAGATAAACAAATTGGAAATACAAATCTGGGAAAAGATATATACCGTAACATGAAACACCAAGCATAAAAAGCTACTGTGAATATACTGATTTCTCGTAAGTAGAAAGCAAAAAAAATAAACTTACAAGAAACAAAGAGGAGGGGCAAAATGTTACCTAACAGGTGTAATGAATGCTATTGATTTGTGTGATGGGCCACTTATAGCCTGACTCTAGCATTACAAAAGCTATCCATGTAACAAAAGCATTTGCTCCCCTGTAATACTCTGAAATAAAAAAAAGAAAGAAACAAAGAGGGACATTTTAGAATGATGAGTATATTAGCTCAGAAAGAATAAAAAAAACCCTTGTAAACATCTAATAGACTCTAAAAATATATTAAAATACATGAAGCAAAATATAATCATATGTTGTTTACCAACTGGGATACTTTCTGAGACATTCATTGTTAGGTGATTTCTTCCTTATGAGGACATGATGGACTATACTCACGCCAACTGAAATAGTTAACCTTCTACACACCTGGGTTATATGATCCAGCTGGGCTACAAACCTTTACAGCATGTTACTGTACTGAATACTATAGACAAATATATACCACTGAATACAATGGTACATACTTGTATATCTAAACATAAAAAGATGATGTGTTGTACTAGGATGCTATGCTAGCTACCTTACTAGGCAATAAGCATTTTTCAGCTCCATTATAATCATGTGGTGCACCTGGGACCAATTCATTCTTGGTAATTCAGAGAACAAGACAAAAATATTAATAAAGATGTAAAAGATTTGAACGTTAACATCATCTGCCATTTAGAGAAAATTGTATCAAACTGAAAAAATGTATTCTTTTTAAGAGCATAGAAATAGTTTTCAAAAATCTTGATTAGATTTAGGATATTTTTAAATTTTAGAAACTTAAAATTTGTTTTAGAAGATTGAAGAAATATCCCTGGTTTTGTTTAAAAAAATGACTTTGAAGCTACTGAAATCAGGACACTGTGGAATCAGTAAATTTGACAGAATGCAGTATAGTATTTCAGAGAAGCAAGAACAGAAAGAACAAAAGCAGAGTCAAAAATGAGAAGGTAATATGGGATTAACACTAGAATGTCAGTTCCTTTTGTAAAATGAGGATAATTAATGCAATGGAGAGTAGTTCAGGTTTTATTTAGACATGGCATAAAGTTTGTGTAGGTTATAATCATCTAAATAACAAAAAAAGTATAGTATTCGCCAAATGTGGTAAGGTATGGCATTTCTGAACTGTTTCTGTCAGCTGAAAAAATTTCTTCAGCTTTTAAAAATAATAGACAGTGCCTTCAGGAAAGTAAATTTAGACTGATTCTCTTTACTCCCTAGGAATGCAGAAATCATCTATATTATCCAGTGTATTTATTTTGTGGAAAGGTAGAGGTTGGAGAATGAAGAAAAGACTGAATTACATTTCAAAGGGAAAAAATGGTAGTAATTAGAAGAAATTACCAAGAGAATAAGGGAAGGTGCCACTTAATTGCATAATATTTACAACCAAGAGAGAAGAAGGGCAGTCTTCCAAAAAAGAAAACAGATATTTGTGTGTGTGTGTATACATACACAGGGTGGCCATAGAGTTTGTGTGCATTTAAAATAGTGTGTAATTTAAAAATGGTGTGTAATTTTAATGTGGTATATATATAGTGTGTGTATAGATGTATGCACATTTAATATTTTATATTTATATAGAAAGAACTAGTTGCAGAGGAAAAGAATACATATATATACACACATATATAATATTTTATAATTTATATAGAAAGATCTAGTTGGGGAGGAAAAGAACAATAGTTTTAGATAAAAAATTTCTGCCCAGGGCACAGGTAAAGATCAGAACTGGATAGATACATTCGAGTTATAATTATAGGGATGTAATGTTTACATGCATGAAAGTAATTGTGCTTTCTTGGGAAGTGAAGTGGAATTAGACACAAGGATGAAAAGAGAAAAGATTTGGTCCTCAAGTATTAAGGAGGAAGTAGAATAATGAAATGAGAGCAAAATGGAACATTAAGACTAATTGAAAGCAAATATAAAACCCAAGGGGCTTTGATTGAAAAAGGAAATGGTCAATATGCCACAATTAAAGTAAAATTAGCAAATTCTGCCTCTTATTACATAAATGGTCAAGTGGATTTGAACATGTATTTCTGAAGCATAGAATTTAATTATTAAATGTGTTAGAAGAAATTCTGTACAACAAAAAAATAATTAGGAATGAAAGATTTTAGAACTGATTATCTATTAACCAAGTTCGAAGTGAATGCCTGTATATATGCACATTATGTGTATATTCTCTCCTTCCCAGACATACTGCATATGCATTCCAAATATGTTAATAATTTACTATTACTATTAATACTGTTGTTTGGTTAGGATAGAAAGTGCTATCCCCTTTTCAAAGGCAGGCGTGTGTGAGCATGTGCACAACAACCTCCCACCATATGTCTCTCGCCACATGTACGGATTTCTTTTATCTTACTCACTGCTACCCACTGCACTAGGCTAGCCATGCCAGGAGAAGTGGCTTTCCTCGTCACTCTGTTGCTTATTCTACCAGCTGTCACCATGGGATGAGAGGAAGGACTCCATTTTATTTTTCTCTCTGTCCTTATCTAACAAATAGCTTATTAGATGAGATATAATAAATACAAAATTGTCTATCTATGTCTATGTATACACATGCACACACACAGAGATGCCTATTTTGTGTATATGAGTGTACTTTAAGTCGAAACAACCATGAATTCTAAGGATAAAATGATCAAAAACATACACCTCTATTCGTCCACCCTCAGTTAATCTCCCCTTCCACAGAAACAGTATTCCTGGATAAAACTCAAACATGAAGCATTAACTAGCATTAATGTCATATTTGAAAAGACAATACAATGCAGAGGAAGAATTGGAAGTAAATAAATTCCTAATTTCGCCTGAGCATTTTTTTTTTTTTTTGTTAAACTTTAACTGTTATCCATTATTTGAAGAAGGGGTTCTGTAAACTTAAAGTGGCACACAGAGATATCATATTACTACCCTCCTCCTGGCCTAAAACTGGAAAGAGACAATTAACTTGGCTAGAATACTCCACTAGAGGCAAACGTCCTTCACAGAAATAGTTTATGCTATATTCAACATATCTGAGATCCAAAATCCCTTTGTGTCTAGTATTTTGGCAGGTTGCTTTGTTCAGTATCTCCTTCCTCTTAGAAAAGGGGGCTTTATTTAACAATTAGAACCTACCACAGAGGAGCTAGTAAAGAGCCTTTTCACACACCTAATTAGCGCTCTGAGCATTCTCTCTGACTCCTAGCAGTTTCCCTCCCTGAGAGAAAATAAACAAATGAATATGGAACAAATCACTACATCCCACTGACAAGCCGCAGTCTGCGCGATCTTTTCCCGGTTCAGCTTGCAGTTGGCTACACAGATGCTGTCCACTCTGTTCACCCTCTTCCCTATCCGAACTCTAGAAATATGCATAATAATATTCTTTTTGGTAATTTCTGCAGGCTGCTTGGAATTATAATAGTAGTCAAGGATGATAACTCCTTTTCCCATAAAACATATATTATAATCTCATGTAAATAAAGAGAAACGTGGACTAAAAATACATACTCCACAGTGATTTTCTTCAAGTTTTCTTATGGGAGGAGCAAAAGCTGTCTTTCTCAATTATTTTCAAATTTACATTATATCCCTTGGTACATTTTAAGATATTTTCTTCATAGAAGAAGTATATAATTATTAAACGTTAATGTGGGTTGATCTGTATGTAACAGTGACTCAAAATAATATTACTTTAAGGAAGAGAGACTCTTCTGACTTTTTTTTCTCAAAATCCATTCATGGAAGATTTGAAGAAGGAAAATGAATCTTTAGGGCTATTTGGAAACCTTTTATCGCTCTTTTGGTACAATGGGGAGAGAAAATATCCGCATCAAAACTTATGAAATGAGACTTTTAGAAAAAATCCTGAGGGTTGTGATAAGACATTCTCCTAAAAAGTTATGTTAGTAATGTTCTTTATGGTACACATGAAAATAGAGTTTGGAAAGCTTGAGTTAAAATGATTTCAATAATCAGACTGAAATGTGGCATTTTAAGAATTTCTCAGCTCATTTTGGCATGTCATTTTATATTTTATGTATGCAAAAGGCAAAATGTGATAACATTTATTGTATAAATTAATTCTAAAACTTTTAAAATCAGCATAAAATCTTAAATATCTGAATAGAAATTATTATTTTTTGACACATAGTCTCACTAGGTCGCCCTCGGTAGAGTGTGGTGGCTTCACAGCACCCTCAAACTCTTGGGCTTAAGCAATTCTCTTGCCTCAGCCTCCCAAGTAGCTGAGACTACAGGTGCCCGCCACAATGCCCGGCTATTTTTTGGTTGCAGTTGTCATTATTGTTTAGCAGGCCCGGGCTTGAACCCGCTAGCTCTGGTGTATGTGGCCAGTACCCTAGCTGCTGAACTACAAGCACCAAGCCCTGAATAGAAAATATTATACTATAAATTAATTGTCAATATTTTTTATTTCTTGGTGCCATGTAAAAAATAATGGCACCTTCTAGTCAACATAGTCCTTGATTGAATAAAATACAGCATATCTCCTGATCTTGAGACTCATTTGAAATTGATACAATCCTTACTATGCTCACCCTGCCACCACCACTGCCCAGACTGTATCCTCTCCTCTCCGCCTTGCTGTTTTCTCTGGAAGAATCCATTGCCCTCTGCCTTTCTGTTGTGTTAGACCACTGGGAAACACACTCAGGAGATTGTAGAGAGGAAAGAAAACAGAAGAGGTGCTACTTATTTCTGTACTTTCCTTGGTTCAATTCTGACAATTGCCGTATTTTTTGTGCCCCTAGTTTTCACTGGATTCCATGAATTCTATTCCTTTCCCTTCAAGATTAGCTATAACGTATTCCCTGGAATCTAAATGTTATCACATGGTTTGGCGCCTGTTGCTTAACGGGCTAAGGTGTCAGCCACGTACTCCTGAGCTGGCAGGTTCGAATCCAGCCCAGGCCTGCCAAAGAACAATGACAGCTGCAACCAAAATATTGCCGGGCGTTGTGGCAGGTGCCTGCAGTCCCAGCTACTTGGGAGGCAGAGGCAGGGGACTCGCTTGAGCCCAGGAGTTGGAGGTTGCTATGAGCTGTGATGCCACTGCACTCTATCCAGGGTGACAGCTTGAGGCTCTGTCTCAAATAAATAAATAAATAAATAAATAAATACATAAATAAATAAATAAATAAATGTTATCACATATCATTTCTTGCCACTACTTTTCATCATTAGGAGTTTCACTGTCCCTTTGGTTCTTTTAGCTTTTTAAATATCTTTGTAGATACTGTAGTCCCTTCATCCACTTCTGTTCCATTAACCTCTTTTAAGTGTTTCATTTCATTCCTGCTAGAACTCTGAGCGAAACTTCCAGTGTTTTTTCTTTTAATGTCAACTAGAATCAATCAATAGATTCTATAATAGATCAATGTTAAATTTAGTGTATATGTAAATACTCAGCAATGAGATTGGTATTTTATGTTTCATACTTTATAATCTTCAGGTGTAAGAGTTATGCACTGTCTTTTAAAAAGAGTAGAAAGTGTTATCATTTTTCTGTGTTCTAAAAAATTTTAGTTAGCATGAAAATTACGTGCTATATTAAAGTTTGAAAATAATGACTTCTGGAAATGTGTGATCCTGGAATATTGACCAAGAAGGCCTTCATGTTCCTCTAAGCTTGATTAAACTTCAGGTAAGAATCTGATTCTAGCCGCATGACTTCCCTTTTGGTAAAGCATTACCTTTAGAACATTTGTAATTGTGAATTTTTACTCTGCTTCCTTGAGATCTTTTAAATCTTTTAAAAGCCTCTTGCTGGTTTTATAACTTAGGAATGTGTTTTGCAAGGACCGGGGAGCCATTTCTCAGAAATGTCATCAAGGAAGATAGCACCCTATTTCCCAGTCTCTATCAGAAAGTAGGATTCCAACTTCTTTGGAGCCTAACTTCAAGCTACAAAAGGTTTACTTTTCCTTTGGTTAAAGCCAATTAGCAAACTCTGATCTTGTAAAAGACTTTTGTAACAGCAGTATTGAGTTCAGATTGCTTTGTATGGTCTCTCCTGTGCTGAAATAGCCTTTGGATAAAGTCTTTCTCACCTTCTTAACTTTGGCAGGTGCAATTCCTGCTTTGAAAGAAGTTTTCTTTTTTTTTTTTGATATTTCCTTCTTTATTTCTCAACCAGCTATTGTTTGATACTAATATTTTCCCCAAAATGACATCTTAGATTTGCTAGAATTTTGTTATGCATCCCATTTTCATTTTAACACTTCTGTTTTTATATTTATACATTATGACCTTTATATTTTTTGTTCTTTGTGCTATCAAATTAAATGTATATTTTATCATTTTTTATTGCTGTGAGTAATAAAGAGCTTCAGGCAGTTAATTTTCTTCTCGGTATAATCTCATAATTTTAAATATGTAGTTTGTTACTTTTTAGAAATTGAATTTTGTTTACCTCTTTTATCCATTTGTTTAGGCAACAAATGAATAAATTTCAATTCCCCTATGATACTTTTTATTTCCACATTTACAACATCTTTACAGTTCTAAATGTGGTATGATCAAAGGATAAGACTCTACAGTTCCTATTTTTCAGAATTTTATAATTTTCTTTTTTATTCAACGTGTGTTAAGCATTATACTTTTTTAATCAACGAAAAAGGAGATATATAGAAAGTTTTCAGTGTTTAAATGTATTTATACATGTTTTTCAATGTTATATGTACATATAATTTTATTTATTGAGTTATTTATATGATAGCCTATTTTTATTAATTAATTATGTATATATAATTTTCTACCAGTGCTAGAAATAAATAAATATTAATAAATTGCCTTACTATGTTGTTTCTTTCAAGGAGTCTTTTACTCTTAAAATAATAGTTAGATATTTGGCACACACAGCTTTCTAAATTAACTGTCTAATATAATAATTTTTGCTTTGAATTTACTCTTGATATAGTTTTATTCTATTCTGTTATCATTATTATGATTATCAACCTTTCTCTATTGTTTACTTGGGCCTTTTCCATATTATATCTTTCAATCTGTCTGAGTGCCAGTGGTTTACCTTTGGGGATCATAAACAGTTCAATTTTTGGTATGACTAATTTCTGACTCATTGTTTCTATCCTTACATTCATTTTATTTATGTTTATTATTTTCAGAGGTTTTTCCCTCTCTGTGCAATCATTTCTCCAGCAGTTTGGATATTACTTGATCAGCTTTCATCCCAGTTTAGTTAACTCGAGCAATGATCTTTTTAAAATTTGTATTCTCACTTTTATTTGTATTTATTTATTTTTATTTCAGATTAACGTGAGGATACAAACAACCAGGTCACAACATTTGAATTTGTTAGAGAGAGTCCCTCCTGTAGTTGTGTCCCACACCCAAAATGTGTGCCGTACACACTTACATGGTGCCCATTAAGTGGGAGCACACCAAACCTCCCTCCATTCTTCTCTCCACGCTTTTATCCCCCTCCCTCTCAACTTGAATTGAAATGAGTTTTTCTCCTATGTGGGAATAAATTAGATCATCTACTGGCTTCACAAGAGTATTAAGCACATTGAATATTTGCTTTTCCATTCTTATGATACTTTACAAAGAAGAATGTGTTTCAGTTCCACCCAGGTTAATAGAAAAGATGTGAAGTCACTGTCTTCTCTTGTGGCTTAATAGTATTCTGTGGTATGCATATACCATAACTTGTTAATCCATTCCTGAGTTGATGAGCATTTAGGTTGCTTCCACATCTTGACGATTATAAATTGAATTGCAATAAACAATCTAGTGCAAATGTCTTTATGATAAAATGATTTTTTTTCTTCTGGGTGGATGCTCTGAAGTGGAATTGTGGGGTCAAATGGGAGATCTAATTTGAATTAGTTGAGGATTCTTCATACTTCTTTCCAAGCAGCTATATTAATTTCCAGTCCCACCAAGAGTGTAAAAGTGTTCCCCTCTCTCCATATTTATGCGAGCATCTGCAACTTTGAAACTTTGTGATGTGAGCTATTCTCACTGGAGTTAGGTGATATCTCAGGATGGTTTTAATTTTCATTTCTCTGATCATTAGAAACAATGAGCATTTTTTCAAATGTGTGTTAGCCATTCATCTGTCCTCATCAAAGAAGGTTCTGTTCATGTCTCTTGCCCAGTGATAGACGGGATTATTTGCTCTCATTTGAATTCTCTATGGATCCTACTTATCAGGGCTTTTTCACACTTGTAACATGCAAATATCTTTTCCCAATCTGAAGATTGTCTATTTGCTTTGATTGTTGTGTCCTTAGCTGTGTAGAACTTTTCAGTTTAATTAAGTTCCATTTGTTTATTTGTATTGTTGTTACAATTGCCCTATTGAAATATTCTTCAGAAAACCTTTAACCAAGAAAGAGTTTTACTTTACTCTAGGATTTTTAAGAGTTTTACTTTCTTCTGGGATTTTTTATTGTTTCATGTATTAGATTTAAATCTTTTATCCACTTTGAGTCAATTTTGTAAATGGTGAAAGGTGCAGACATAGTTTCAATTTTTTACATGTGACTATTCAGTTCTCCCAGCACCATTTTTTGAATAACGATCCTTTTCTGCAATGTATGCTTTTATTGGTTTTAGGAAAGATAGCTATAAGAAATTGGTTCCATCTCTTGGTTTTGTGTTCAGTTCCAGAAATCTGTGTGTCTATTTTTGTGTCAACACCATGTTGTTTTGATCTGTGCTTGTAATATAGTGTAAGGTCTGGTAGAGTGATGCCTCTGGCATTGTTTTTATTACTAAAAATTGTCTTGGGTATTCCGGTGTTTTCAATGGTTCCAAAGAAAATTTAAAACTATTGTTTTACAATTCTTCAAAGTATGATGTTGGTATTTTAATAAGAATTGCATTGAGTATGTAGATTGGTTTGTGTAGTATAAATATTTAAACAATGTTGATTCTTCCCAAGAATTCAGCCAAGAGCATGGTATGCTTTTCTATTAGTCAATGTCCTTTGCTATTTCTTTTCTTAGGGTTTCATAGTTCTCTTTGTAGAGGTCCTTCACCTCTTTTGTTAGGTATATTCATAGGTTTTTTTTTTTTTTTTTGAAGCTACTGTGAAGGGAACTGTGTCCTTGATTAGCTTCTCAATTTGGCTATTATAGGCATTTACAAAGTCTACTGATTTGTAGATATTGATTTTATACCCCGAGACGTTACTGTATTTCTTAATCATTTTCAGGAGATTTGTGGTTAAGTTTCTGGTATTCTATAAATATAAGATCATATTATCAGCAAAGAGTGATAATTTGACCACCTCTGCCCCCATTTGCATGCCCTTACTATCCTTCTCTTGCCTGATTGCATTGGCTAGAACTTCCAGCACTGTACTGAATAGTAGTGGTGATAGAGGACATCCTTGCCTGCTTCCAGTTCTAAGTGAAAAAGCTCTCAATTTTACTCCATTCAGTATGATATTAGCCTTGCATTTATTGTAGATGGTTTCATTCAGCTTAAGAAATGTGCCACCTATGCCTATAAGTTTAAGTGGTCTTATTAGAAAAGAATGCTGAATTTTACCAAATGATTTTTCTGCATTCATCAAGAGGATCATGTGGTCTTTGTTTTTGCTTCCATCAATGTGGTAAATTGCATTGATGGATTTTCATAAGTTAAATCAGCCTTGAATTCCCAAGATGAAGCCTACTCGATCATGATATATAATTTTTTTAATGTGTATCTGTAATCTATTGGCTAAGATTTTATTGTATACTTTTGCATCTATGTTCTTTAGTGAAGTTGGTTTGTCATTCTCCTTTTTAGTTGGGCCTTTTCCTGATTTTGGTACCAGGCTAATGTTTGCTTCACAGAACATGTTGGGGAAGATTCCCTTCTTCTCAATGTTTTGGAATAGGTTCTGCAGTATAGATACAAGCTCTTCTTTGAAGGTTTGATAGACTACTACTGAAGCCATCTGGTCCAGGTCTTATTTTGTTGGAAGCTTTTTCATTGTTTCTTTAAGTACAGTGCTTGATATTGATCTGTTCAAGACATTGATTACTTCTTGGTTAAGTCTAGGGAGATAATGTGATTCAAGGTATCAGTCCATTTCCTGACATTGTCAAACCTCTGGGCATAGAGTTTCTTGTGTTCATCAGAAATAATCTCTGGTATCTCTGTGGTATCACTTGTTATTTTACCTTTTCATTTCTCATTGAGTTATTAGAGATCTTACTTTTCTGTTTCTATTTAATCTGGCCAAAGGTTTACTGATTTTATTTATCTTTTTGAAGAACCAACTTTTTGTTTGACTAATTTTCTGAATGTTTCTTTGGTTTTCAACTTCATTTATTTCTGATTTAATTTTGGATATTTGTTTTCTTCTCCCACATTTGGCATTAGATTGTTCTTCTTATTCCATTTCTTTGAGATGCTTTTCGTTTTCAGATGTAGACATCTAATGTGATAAATTTCCCTCTTATGACTTATTTTGCTGTATCCCATAGGTTTGGGTAATTGTAGCTTCATTGTTGTTATGTTTAAGGAATTTATCAATTTCCTCCTTTATTGATTCCTCAATTCAACTGTCATTCAGCATAAGGTTGTTTAATTTCCAAGCCTTTGTGTTGAGATGAAAATTTTTGTTGGAGTTGAGTTCCACCTTTATTGTCTTGTGGTCTGAGAAGATAAAAGGTATAATTTCAACTCTTTTAAAATGTTGTTGAGATTTGATTTGTATCCTAGGATATGATCTATTTTGGAGTATGTTTCATGGGCTGCCAAGAAGAATGTATATTCCTTAGCTTTGGGATGATGACTTCTGTATATGTATATTAATCCCATTTGTTCTAGGGTCACATTTAAGTCCTTTGTATTTTTGGTTAGTTTCTTTTTAGATGATCTGTCCAGTCCTTCTAGATGGGTGTTAAAATCCCCAGCTATTGTGGTGCTATAGCATATCATGTTAGGCAGACTAATCAAATTTGTTTCATAATTTGGGGAGCATTTAATAGGGTGCATAAATGTTTAGATTTGAGAAAACCTCTTTTTTGTATTATTCCCTTTACCAGTATGAATTGACCATCTTTATCTTTCTTAATTTTAGTTGCTTTAATTCCATTTGTATCTGAAAATAAGATTATGACCCCTCCTTTCTTCTAATTTCCATTTGCCTGAAATACTGTTTTCCATTCCTTCACCCTAAGTCTTTTTTTGTCCTTTTGTAAGCCTGTGCCTCTTCAATGGGGGAGTCAAGCCATTAACATTTATTGAGAGAATTGATAAGTGTAGTGGAATTCTATTCATCTTCTTTTGTGAAAGTCTGTTGCCTAGTTTTATCCTTTGTGCCATTATGGAAGCTAGTTTTTGTCTTTTAGTTTGTGGGTGTTTAGTTTGCTGGTGGTCCATTGTGATGGTCAGTGTGGGGAATAGGGCTAAGTTTTTCTGGTAGAGCTGGTCTTTTTGTGGAAAATTTTATCAATGTTTGTATATCAGCAAAAAATTTGATTCTTCATCAATTTTGAAGCTGAGTTTAGCATAGTAGTGAATTCTGTACTGAAAATTATTTTTTTTAAAAGGTTACATGTAGCTGACCATTCTCTTATAGCTTGAAAATTTCAGCTCAAAAAATCACGCTGATGGATCACCCAACTGGCATATTGGCATATACTCCTGGCTGCTTACAGAATGTTCTCTTTCATCCTGACTTTGGATAGGTTCATTACAATAGTTGAGGTGATGCTCTATTTGTGTTTAGATGACTTGAGGTTTGATATACCTCTAAAAGAGGAATTTTGGAATCTTTAGTGAAACATGGAAAGTTTTCAGTTATGATATCCTCCAGTAAGGCCTCCATTCCTTTGGAACATTCTTCTTCCTCTTCAGGGATACATATAATTCATATATTTGAATGCTTATGAAGTCCCATATTGCTCTGAGTCAATCTTCTGCTTTCACTTTTCTTTTCTGCCTCTTTAAGTAACTGGGTTAGCTAAAGATTTTTTTCCTCTAGATTCTTTCTTCTCCATGATCTAATCTGTTATTGATACTTTCTATTGTATCTTTAAACTCCCAGATTGACTCTTTCGATTCCTTAAGCTCTGCCATCTCCTTTCCATATTCACCATATTTTTCATTCATTTGTTGATTCTGTTTTTCCACTTTGTCATCATTTCATTTTATTGCCCCTGCTATCCATATTTTAAATTTCCTGATGTCATTTCCATTTCCTACAGAGGTGGAATCCTCTGTAGTAGCTGCTTAATGGTCCCTTGGGGGAGTGCTCTGTTTTTATTTTTCATGTTCCCAAAATTTTTGGTTGGTTCCTCATGTGTGTTTTCTTCTTCTTCCATTCTTTTCCATACTTTTTCCTTCTTTCTACATCCTTCACTTTAAATTATCTTGTCTTAGACCTAAGGTGTTGATGGAGCCTTTTGATATAAGGCCAAAAGTTAGAGAAGAGTAAAGACAAGAAGGGAAAAAGAAGAGAAAAAGAGATAGAACAAAGTGGGTATGAAAGAAAAGAATTGAAGAAAAATAAAGAAGAAGGACAGAAAGTGAACAAGAGAGTGACTAGAGAAATGGTGGTGTTCAGCGGGATGCTATGGCCACACATGCAACTGTAGGACTTTTGAGTGGCTGGGCTGTGAAGGTCCCTCGAAATCAGAATCTCTTTACCAGCCTGGGAAAAAGATATATCAAATCTCTGCCAAATATAGAAAAAGAAAAAAAAAAAAAGCAGCAGTTTGTTGCAGTGGGGACCTACCAATACTGCCTTTCCAAAGGCCAAATCTAGAAGGACACCCAAAACTACAACTACTGACCTGCTTGAACCAGACCAATGTTGTGGCCACCACCACCCCCGCCAGTTCAATGCTGTAACCCTCAGCAGTCAGAGAAGAGAAAAAAATAAAAATAGATAAAGAAAATTTAAAATGCAATTATATAAGAGAAATGAAAATAAGGGGATATCTTAGCTCTAGTATGAGAAAGTTATCTGGGTAAAATGAGAAAAGTAGAAAAATCTCCACTAAAAAAGAGAAGAGATAATTTTCTTAAAAAAGAGAGATAAAGGGGACTGAAATACCATAACAATAATGATGGAGCCCTTGTTATTGAAAAAGGAAAGAAAAAAATAAGAACACAACCAAACAGCAATAAAAAAACAACTAAGAAAAAAAAATACACTAAGGGAAAAATGGTTAAAAGTTGGGAAAATGGAAGAAATATATATTTATACAAACATATATAATCCACACATATATGGCTATATTGCCTGGACAGCAGGTGGCACTGTACTGTTAGGAGACACAAAACACATGCTTATTTTACTGTAAAAGATGAGGGCTGTAAGCCACTCTCTAGCTGTGGAGTAGATCAATCCTGTCTTAATTGACCTCAATCAAGGCCTGGTTGCTTCATTAGCATGCAATCCCCACAGAATTGGGGTCCTAAAGCTCTAACGAGATTTCTTAGGAGGCACATCAAACAATGTCCCCTGATAACAAAGTGACCTTCCCAGGGTGTGGGAACTAGTCAGCCCACTGCAAGCATGGATGCCCGAGCTCTGAAGGAAAACCAGAGCCAGCTGTGCACTAGGATCTTCTGGACTATTTTTTACCACATGGCCTTCCCACAGTGGCAGTAGCCAGCTAGTAGCCAAGTCAATGGGAGATCCGCTCCACCTGGTATTCAATCCCTGCTACTGACCTCTGTTTGACTCCACTTACTCATTTAAGCCTTCCATAACAGCTCCACTGAGCAATTTAGCCCTTAATAAAAATTGCAGGACAGCTCTTACTGGTCCCCAGTCCTCTGTGGGAGGGCTGGCTTTTGGTGGTCATTTTCCTCAGCTCTAGACCTCTAGTGCTAGTTCCCAAGCCCTTGCCTTCTGTGGTTATTTTCCTCAGCTCTAGACCTCCTCACTGGCTTCTGGAGTCTACCACTAATACTTTAAGCCTCTGGAGTGATTTCCCTCTGTAGATTACCCCAGACAGAGGTGGCTGGAGTTTTCTTTCCCTGCCTCACCACAAGTAGCTAGTAAAAAGATGTTTCTAGTCCACCATCTTGCTTTGTACCCTCACTTCAAACATTCTTAAACTTACATAAAATATATCAATTTGAGTATGAAAAAATTATGTGATGCCCTTATCATTCTATCTCATAAAAGCTAAAAAATAAGTGGACTTGTTTTTCTTTTTCTTTTTCTCTCCATTATTCCAACTATATCCTTTAGTTTTCTTTCATTTGAGAACTACATTTCTTTGTTATAATCTTACTTTTCAATTCACTATTATATTTCAAAGATTATCAACTTTTCTCTGATATTTTATAGCCATGTACTACTTTAAAACTTATCATAACTTATTTTTTATTTTTTTGCATCTAGTATTATCAAATATTATTTGACTATTTGCCTTTGAATATGTGTGTATATGTGGGTGTATCTATCTTTAATTATATGATAAGCTGTATGGGAATAACAGCCATGTTCCTTATTTATTCTTAAAAATAAATTTCCCACAATGCCTACCACAATGCTTCTCTATAGAGGTATTCAACAAGATAATTTCTGTGTTATTATTGGATTTAAAATCTTTTCTTTTTCTTTTTCTTTTTTTTTTTATTTATAAATATATGTATTTTATTATTCTTCATTACATTATTCCCCCTGGATTTAAAATCTTGAGGGAAATGTGCTTGGCATAAAGAATTCTTCAGGAACTCTTATCAGTCAGTACTAATATTTTCCCTTTTTTTATCCTTTTCTAAAAATAAAACTAAGTTTGATATTTTTCAAAAATATTTCTAAACACAAAGACTACTCTATGAAACTTTATTTATCAGAGATTATGGTGAGATGATCAACAATTGATCTTAGAGATACACATGCCCTGATTATGAAGACAAAAAATGATAATAATTCAGTTTTACATATAAGAGAGTTTAAGGATTTAATTTAAAGATAATCAAGGAGATATTGCATTAGCAGATTCATATTTTCATTGCCTAGTACTATTATCCATATACAGTGATGAATGTTCTGATGACACTATAAGGAAGGAAAGGAGATATTTTTATGACTCAGATTTATGTAAGGAATATTGGAAAATGTTCAGGATATCTTCATTATGTTATATAACTCATAAGAGTGAACCCATAACAATCAATCTAAAAGGAAAGAAGCATAATGATTAAAGATTTTTTTTTTAACTGATAGTTGCAAGACTTTAATACCCCTTTTAGGACTAATTCTACCCAATGTGTCAAACAGATTTTCTGACCAACAATTGCAAAATAATTTCATAATTTCATTCTTGCTGTGCCTCCATGCTGACTTGTGATAAACTCAACCTGCCCATGTCTTGCAGAGATTTGAACAGTAAACCATTCCTGAAATAAAGGGTTGACTGATCTCCTT
The DNA here is from genome assembly GCA_963574655.1 of Perodicticus potto. NCBI lineage: Eukaryota > Metazoa > Chordata > Mammalia > Primates > Lorisidae > Perodicticus > Perodicticus potto. The sequence continues at coordinate 18,497 of CAUYRH010038701.1, read as the reverse complement.
CAATTCAATAAAATCTTTAAGTTGCCATCTCTACCTTCAACAGCACTTGATTTCTTCTCACTTGCAAAGTTTGAGCTTGACCTAACTGCTTTATTTGGATTTCTTTTCTTTTTTTGTTTGTTTTTAATAGTTTTTGTTCATATTAGAGCCTGACTTTCTGCTTTCTAGTCCAGAATGCTTTAATGAGCACAGAACAACATGGAGACCCTTTGCTATCTTCCTTCTTTTTTTTGAACTCTTAGATGCTCTTCATCATCTAACAGCATTAGTTCTGCCCCAATCAGTCAGTACTCTGCATTTTTATGTTAGAGGGATCTAAGAGTCTTTATTATTGTTAGTAGTATTATGATTATTATCTTTGGCTGAGACATCACCATTTGATTTTATGATTGCTAAGACCATTTGTTAATTAGGTAAAGTGCAGAATTTTTTCTTTTTGATATTTTGAGACCTTTGCTTATATTGTGTTCTTTTTTTTCTTAATTAATAAAAAGGCAAAAGGGAATCATCATAAGTTTACCATCAAGACAGTTCCTATCTGTTACCTGTATGGGTGCCAATAGCACACAGTACTTGAATTCATGAAAGAATCTCAGTAAAAACAATCTAGAATTACAATGGCCAGTTTGAAGAATTTTTGAGATATTCACTTTAGGGGTACGTTAGCACAAAGAGAAAAGAGATAATCTAGTTTTATTTGCCTAAAAGAGAGCACTCTAAAGAGAGATTTTATTTCAGTTGACTATAATAATTCTGTGTGTGGGGGGCTACATATCAAAATGAGTTTCCTACATCTAATCTTTCTCTTTTTTGCAGAAGTTAAGGAAATAACTTTTGACAATAATAATTTCACATTTGAGGAAAGCTGACTTTCTCAAACTTCCTTTTATTCTATTTTTTCTCTTTCATTTTATCCTTTCTGTTGGAAACTTTAGGAAACTAATTAACCATAAAAATAGTTGTCGTGTGTTCCATCTAAAAATATTAGTCAGATAGACAGAAAGGGTCTTCTAAAAATGAAAAATGAAATACTTAGCTGAATTCATTTCACTTTTCAGAATGGGAACTCTATTAAAATCCTACAACTGAGGGAAGTTGAATAATGGACTTGCTTACCAAATAAGATAGAAAAGAAGACCTTTGGTTCTACAAAATGAGAAAGAAGGTTTAAATATAATTTAAGAACTTTTAAAATAAGTGCCTATAATATAGTATTTCTAATTAGGGGAATAACACACGTTAAGAAATAATTACATCTTTTTCCATATTTTAATGTCAACAAAATAAATTTACTAAGTTAATGTCAACAAAATATTGTAGTTTATACAAAATTGTGGCTAAACATTTTATAATTTAAACTTTTCAAATTTCCAACATTTGGTTTATGAGTCAAAGATGGTATCATTGCTTTTCTTCTCTTCTCTGCTCTTCCCCTCCTCCTCTCCCCCCCGTCCCCCCGTGTGTCTTCTCTCTCTCTCTTTCTCCCCTCCTCCTTAATGCTGTTCTGCAGCTTCCCCCACCAATAAAAACCTTTCGTACAAGCAAAAAAAAAAAAAAAAGATGGCATCATTGTTCCCAAAATAGTTTAGAATTTCAAATATATAAAATGATGTTGAAAGAATTTAAATTATTATAGTAAGATATCTTCTAAAATGATTGTTTAATCTCATAAATTCAAATAATGTTTTGAATAATAAGGGATTAATGTGGTAGCTTTAATTATGGATTTCTAAGTTCTTAATTAAATTTGAGAACTTAGACTAATATTAAATTGCGTTAATAAATACTTTTTTAATTACTTGGGTAATTTAACATAAGAAAAAGAAACTTTGGCCATTAAACCATATATAATTTACTGTCTTTTTATTACATACTTTTGAATGTTGAAATGCCTTTGCATGATACATGTATGTCACCATTTTTTGCTATAACAGCAGTAGTTCTGCCCCAAATGAGTCAGTACCCTGAACTTTTGTGTTAGAGGGATCCCTCAATAATAATATTGTTATTGTTAACAATATTATGATTATTAACTGTGATTGAGATATCACCACCTAATTTTATGATTGCTAAAAATATTTATTAATTAGGTAAAGTGCAGAACTGTTTGGGATATTTTGAGACCCTTGCTTATATTGTCTTCTTTTTTTTAACCAATAAAAAGGCGTAAGGGAAACATCATAAGCTTACCATCAAGACAGTTCCTATCTGCTATTTGTATGGGTGCCAATGGCACACAATATTTGAATAGAATATTTAAAGAATATATAAAATATATGCTTATAAAAAAATTGGTTTGTAAATTTGCTATTTATTTTCAATGTATCTGTATCTGAGAAAGACCAGTAGCTTGTAGTGACCAGACTGAATTAGATTTAGGGAGAAGGAGAGAACAGGACAGCAGGAAGGGGTACAGATAATGAGAAGATATTTGGCAAAAAGTACAATAGGGGGTGAGCTTGGGCTCATGGAAAGTACCACCTGAAATGAATCCAGTGGTTGGACAGAGGCTGTCATTGGGAATAATGTCATTGTCATTGTCTGGTCTGATATCACCTGGGATGGGTTGGGCTGTAGGACTAATGTCATCACAGGGATGAGTCCAGCTATGAGACTGGAGTTATCTGATGGTCTCTCAGGCAGATGATTGAGAACAAAGTAGTGAATCCCACGTGGTTTATAATACTCATGGGCCAAGTGTAGGAAGTTTAGACATAAGACCTTGTTGATTAAAGAGTAAGAGAAATGTATGAATTTAGTTGCTCAAAGAGGTACAAAACAAGCAAGGAATGAGGTTTTCACCTAAGGGTCATATTGGGTTTATAATAAAGCTAAAGGATTTCATTGCATACTTTCCCCCAGGAAGTTTCCCATTGTCCTTTCAATAATGTTCTGGTTTGTATGGTGGTAAATGGGGACTGAACATAGGGGCATTAATTCAAGAAGTTCAATTGTAGGGCATGTACCAAGTATATGAATGGCCTCCTGTGTGGTGACACCCTTACAAGTTTAGATTGTCCGACAGTGACTACATTGAACACTGCAGAAAATTTTACCAGCAAAGTGGAATGAGATTATAGTGCTATACAGTGGTCAGCTAAGGAAATTGTGTTGAAGCGCACAAATAAGTATGCTTGGCAAGTAGGCCCGAATATAACCTACTGGATGTTGCATTGCCAGATGGGGTTCTCACAGTGGCCTGTAGACTCCTTTTTTGAGATCTTGGTATTATTGAAAAGTAGCCACAGCCAAGCTGTGAAAAGCCAAAAGGCCATGCAATAACATTTGGGCAGTGTGGATGTGATAACCAGAGGCATCTGGGGAGGTGGAGCTGATGAAAACTATAACCCTAACATGGACCAGTTCATGTCCCCATTCTCCTCCTTTGCCATTGGAGGAAGCCTAAATTTCTTAGCAGATGCTTCTGTGTGAGGCCAATTTTAATTTTATTCTTTCTTGGCCTCTTTTTCTGGCATCCACACTGTTATCCTGGGTCCTAGAGTAACTACTTCTACTTCCTGAATGAGATCATTATTAACATTATTTATTAAATACTCTTAATAGCTAGAAAAAATAGTAAACCTGAAGATTAAGCAAACTCTCATCTTCATGATGCCAGAATAGCTGCCACCAATAGCCAGAGGGACATTCAGTAGTGAATGGGTTCTGACTTTATAACCTACAATCTATCCTTGGAAGGGTTTCAATCCCAAACTTGCTGGAGGCAAGACCAAAACGGAAGAAAAGGGAAGAAAAGGTCATGAAGAAATGTTTAGTTCAGTGTGATCTTCAAATACCCAGATGTGCAAAGTGTTACCATAGAGCAGCAGTTCTCAACGTATGGGTCAGACACCTTTGTAACAATGAAAATACATTCTACATATCAGATATTTACATTATAATTCATAATAGTAGCAAAATTACAATTATGAAGTAGTGAAGAAAATAATTTTATGGTTGGGGGTCACCACAACATGAGGAACTCTATTAAAGGGTCATAGCATTAGGAGGCATTAGGAAGGTTGAGAACCACTGCAGAGGATAAGAAACACAACAGAAAGTGTTTTTGGTGCATTTGATACAAATCAGAGTGCTGCAAAGTCCATGAAATTAATATAATGAGAGCCACTCTCAGGAGCAAGAACTATTTAGAATATCTTATTATTTTTTAAATAAGTTTTGTCATAGCAAGCCAGTATAGTGTTCCATAAGAAGAGCAGCCAGGGGCTGATAGGGAAGGTAAAAATGTTATTGAATGCCTTAAAAGCCCAGTGTTGTTATTTTGGAACACAAAGTAAGTACCTTGTACCTTGGTCAATATCATTTCTGTCTGGAACTCCAAAGGCAACAAGGAGTGTTTCATTGAGTCCCTGAATGATAAGGGGTGGTGATGGTGTATCTGTTGGAAAATATGAGAAAAATGCTGGTGTAGATATCTACCATGTTCAAGGCATAATGAGTGGTATGGCAGAGGGGGAGTCAGTGGCCTGATAAAATCTACAGGTGAGTGACTGTATGGGTAGGATCCCTGTGAGGCACCACAGAGATTATATTGTCAGTGACCTGACTATTTCCTTGGCTTGTCACAATTTGGCCATTGCAGATGGTTGGGTGACCTTTTTTGTTGAGACCAGGCATCAAGGACGGAGCATCTTCTCTGTTTTGATATTTGATATCTCATAGGTCCATTGGACCAAATACTATGGTAATAACAGTCTCTAGTGTTACCTGGGGAAGTTTGGCACATATTTCTAAAATTTACACTAACCTATCAGTTTGTACATTAAATTGGACCTTACCTCTCTGAGCGTTGTTATGGACAGAGACATAGGTGATCTTAATTCAGATCTTTTATATGTAAGAAGCAAGAAATTTTAGTTTTCTCCTCCTATCTTGTTATCTTTTGGATAATCACAGGTATATTTAGGGGGAATCTTCTCTATCCAGTTCATAGTGTTAAGCTTCCTCCTCCAGAGAGTTCTAGTCAATGGCTTCAGAATTAGGGAAATTTTCTGTGGTTTTTACTTACAGATTTTGGGGTCCCAAAGCTAAGTTGGGCATAAAATACCCTTTTATCTTGTTAATATACCTCAGCACTTAAAGCACCCCTGTTCACTTTCAATATGTTTTACAATCAGCTAGTAAGGTCATGTTGTCCTCTGACCTTTTAGCAAGAGTCAGGATAAGGCTTTTGAGGCCGTTTTTTATAAACATTTGTGTGGTGGGATGCCGTGTTTGTTTTCTCCTATAACCCAGTAATCAGGATCTTTATTATAATAGAGGCACAGGCAGTAGTGGCAGAATACAGTTTCAAGATCATCTGCTGCTCATCTTTTCTCTCTTTCTCCCTCTCTCTCTCTTTTACTTTCCATTCATTGTTCTTTCTTGAAGTACCTTTTGGATCTGTATATCACACAAGGTGTAAGCCCTTAAGTACTCCATAAAATGGAGGCCAACACCTGCTTGAAACAAACAAACAACTAGCCAGAGGTGAGAGTTAGTCCCCCAAGCCTAGCATCGGTCACAGTTTATTCAGGGATTATGATCATCATGATACATGATTCATTCTAAGACACACAAAGAGGTCTAGGTAAACACCGAAGCCATTAAGAAGGGACCACTTTCGTTCCTAATTGCCAATTAGAGAAATTTTTGACTTAGCTTGGCTAAATTCATATAACAGAAGCTTGACAGGACTTGACTGATACAGCATAATGCATCACAACCCAAAGCGGAAACAGGGGAGGCATCTTACATACTGTGTGTCACAGTTTTTTCCCAGTTAATAAGCCAAAATCATTAGAAAAGAGATGTTTAAGAGCAGTGGTTATAGCCTTAAACATTCTGTTTTTGATGCCAATAGTTTTATGACTACCCCCACTGAAGAAGGATAGTTCTCCACTTCAAATTTGGTTTGGAGATTAAAGCTGATGATTCTTTCCAATAAAAGAGAATTTGAGAAAAAGTTTACTACTCACCCAAAGAGCTCTTGGAGAGATTATACAAATAGGAGAGAGATGACTTGAGTAAAGCACAGGGGAACAGTTGCATAATGTGTAACTAGAGAAAAATCCCGTGCACAGGTCAGATATTTGTGAGATTTAAAGTTTCCATTGGCTCCAAGGCATGTGACATACATAGGCTTTCTTATTAGCCTTTTCTGAGTGGAGGTAAAAAAGGGAAAAAAGGTTGAAGATTAAAAAGAAGTCAGCAGTAAAGCCTCAAAAATGTGATCATCTACATACATGTGATATAGCAAATCTTTAGCCAAATTAACATCTTCCTCTTAAAAAAAGGAAGGAAGAGACACTCAGTAGTGTGATCGCAGTGAATACCTCAATACAGCCTAGAGCTCCTGGGCTCCAGGAATCTTCCTGACTCACCCTTCTGGAATTAGGAGTAAAGTGGATCATGCCCAGCTAGCCTCATTTTTGAAAGGTAGCATGTGTCTCAAAAAGAGCACACACTTTTAATAAGATCGACCTGAAATTTAAATTCATTCTCCGCTTCAAGATATTCATGTGATTTTTGACTGACTCATTTTATAGCAGTTAATTCAGGATTTTTCCCCCTATAATATGAAGTTAGTGTCTAACTTAGATAGCCATGAAGAAGATGACATGACACCCATCAAATTTTCAACAAAAAATTACTGTTTATTTTATTCTTTTAAAACAAATGCTAGAATTCATTTTTAATGTTGATTAAAAACATTAATTATGATTTTCAAAGCAGATACTTCTTAGAAATTGAATAAGTTGGCTCGGTGCCTGTGGCTCAATGGGCTAAGGCGCCAGCCATGTACACCTGAGCTGGTGGGTTCGAATCCAGCCTGGGCCCTCCAAACAACAATGACGGCTACAACCAAAAAATGGCCGGGCATTGTGATGGGCACCTGTAGTCCCAGTGACTTGGGAGGCGGAGGCAAGAGACTCGTTTGAGCCCAGGAATCGGAGGTTGCTGTGACCTGTGATGCCAGGGCACTCTATCCAGGGTGATAGCTTGAGACTCTGTCTCAAAAAAAATAAATAATTAAATAAATAAATAAAAATTAAAAAAAAATTGAATAATTTGAAGATTATTTCATGAGTTGTGTTAAGTGGGCTTCCACATAAAAGACAGTTGGATTTCCTCAGTGGAATAGATATCAATACAGGTAGATGATACAATAGCTAATCACTGTCTCATTAGACGTAAGTAAGTAGGAATAAAAGAAGTGTTGGAAAACACAACATAATAAAAATGCAAAAGAAAATGTCATTAATCAGTCCTTAGACCTTAGAACATTGCGAATAGTTTTGAAAGTATAGAAACTGTAGATCTTGGATCTTACCAAATCAACTTTCTTTAATAATTATTATAGGAATTTATCTGAAGTAAAGAGTTTTAATATATACCTTTTTAATGAAATTTGAAAGCACATTTTATATTCTTTTTTAGTAATTTCTCATTATACAAATTTAAACATTATTAAAATTTAACTCTTCTAAGTTATAAATTGTACATAATAATCACAATTTTCTTTGGGGGAGTCAAAAATGTTACAAATAAACTTAGAATTTTTTATTCCAAATTTTATTTAAATATTATCCTGTATATTAACTGTTTTAAAAGTTATTCTTGGTGTTATTTCTAAGTCTTCTTTCAAACATACATTATACATTAGAATATAGACAGTATGCAACAGCATGTGTAAAAACATAAATATGTTATATCAGAGAGATCAAAGTATAAAATGCTTGTTAAATTTCTGCACAAAATCAAGGCATGTATTATTATTATTATATTCAGAACATAAATTTAATATTTTAAAGTATGTTCTATGGAAGCTAGAGGTACAAACAGTTTGCGTCCTTTTAATTGCTTACTACCAGAATATTGTTTAAGCATTTCTTGAAGACATTAAAGGCTTCTTTTATTTTGCTAGTTGTCTTTTATATTTTATATTAACAATCAACTGCAATATGTCAAAGATATTAGTGAGTCAAATAGGCATGTATATTAAATAAAACTGGACAGCTAGTGTGTGTAAGGTAATTAATGATTGCTAATATTCAAGCTGTAATGATTTAAAAATAATTGACATAGTTGCAGTATAATTAGCTGAAATCACTTTAATAAAAACCAGTAATTGGTTTGGAAACAAGAGCTGTATATTAAAAAATCTACATGACAGTCAATGTATGCACTCTCAGTACATAAAAATCAAGACCTTTTCAGAACAGGTGGTAAATAATGAAAAAAATATATGCATGTAAAAAATAAAATACTTTAAGAGGCTATGTATTAGAATAATTGAATTTTCTTTCAAGATGGGAAGCTCCACTTTTTAACTAATAATTGCACATTTACTTTTTGAGCAATTAAAATACCAAATAAAAATATAAGTGCTTTTTAATTTGATGTAGCACATACAAATATCTTATCACTTAGGCTTATTCAAATCTTGATATCTATCACCAAAATCAGAGTTCAAATATATTAACAATTAAATTCCTTTCCATGCCATGTTCTTATACCCAATCTTCAGCCAGTCTCCGGGCGGGAGTTGTAGTGAAGGCATAGTATACAATAATATAGTTCCTATTGTATTTTTTAGAAATCAACAAAACTTACAACCTATGCCCACAGCATATAGAAAGCTAAATTTTCAATAAAACTATTTTAGGTTTAAAAAATAGTGGAAAAGTTCAGGTGGCACATGTAGCTCAGTGGGTAGGGTGACAGCCACATACACTGAGGCTGGTGGGTTTGAATCCAGCCCGGGCCAGCTAAGACAACAATGAAAACTGCAACAGAAAAATAGCTGGGCGTTGTGGCAGGCACCTGTAGTACCAGGTACTTGGGATTCTGAGGCAAGAGAATTGCTTAAGCCCAAGAGTTATGAGCTGTGATGCCATGGCACTCTACCCAGGGTGACAGCTTGAGACTCTGTCTCAAAAAAAAAAAAGAAAGAAAGAAAAGAAAAAAGAAAATTTCAATTTCAAACTATTAACTTTGGTGGTTTGAAAAAATAGGAATTTCAAATGGCGTTATAGATGACTTTTTGTTGCTGGAAATTGAAATATGTCTTGCATATTTTCAGTTGCTGTAACAGAATATTTGAGATGTGGTAATCTACAGTGAACAGGAATTTATTTATCTCATGATTCTAGAGTCTGTGAAGTCAAGGAACATGGCAGCAACATCTGGTGAGGGCCTTCTTGCTATGTCATGAAGTAAAAGGATCATAAGGTGAAACAGTAAGAGTGTGCATGTAATAACTAATTAATTGCTAAGTTCACAATATTTATTTAGTGTCTACTATACCAGGTACTGTTCTACTAACCTAGCAATGAATGAAATACACCTGGTCCTTGCTCCCATTTTCTTTCTGTTTTACCCAAAAGTAATTCAGTAGGCACCAGTTTCTTCTAAAATAGCATGCCAGTGGGGAGGAGGCAAGATGGCTGACTGGAGCCAGCTTTCCACAGAGGAGAAGGAGAGTTAAAGGACAGAAGTATATCAAGTAAGCTGATGTTTTGGAGCTGAGCCAAGACAGAAGATTGGAGAGTGTACATCACCCCTGCTGAGGTGAGCTGCAACCCCAAGGAAACAAACAATAGGTACAAAACCCATTGCAAAGAAGATAGGAGTACCCTCTCCTACGAGAACAGCATGCAGTGTATTTTCTACAAACAAGTATGCAGAGTTCAGATCTCTTCTTTTTCAATTCCAGGGGAGAGAGCCACTAAAAACTAGATCTCCTTCCCCAGAGAGGATCTACTAGAGTGCCATGGCACTCTCCCACCTGACATAAAACTGAAAATATATTCTACCCACAATTCTGAACTCCCAGCCCTCCTCTCCACTCCCACCCTGAGGTCTGGAAGTCAATCCCCCAAGCCGTTCCTGTTCAGACTCTTGTGCATTTTCCCAAGAGGTGTGGACAGGGCATAATCTGTTACACATCTGCCCTAAATCAGCAGCATGGGTAATAAGCAGAGACTGTGGGGTGAGGGACCCATATGGGAAAGGGAAAAATGGTGTCCCTTGCACAGCCCAGCAGTGGCAGTCGTGGCAGCAGTGGTGCTGGCAGCAACAATAGGGCTTACATCCTTGGCAATATTCTAGAGAAATACTTCTTATCTCTCTTAGCAACCAGAGGGAGCCAGGGCTCTACTCCAGTGACAACCATGGAAACACAGGCACTGTGAACAAGGGGTATGCCTGAAGCGCTACCTGCCCAGGTGGGGCACGGCAGGGATGGAGACTAGAATATGTGTGTACAGAGGTGGCATACACCCAGGGCAGGGCTAAGTCAGAATTGCTGCTTTTGTGAGCCCAAGATGCACCCAGTCCCCAGTGGAGCATAGCTGGGACAAAAGCAGGCATGCAGCAGCAGCAGTTCAGGAAGGGGTGGGAACTTAGAGCCCTTTGTGAGCTCTAACCACACACACCCCAACACAGAGTGTAGCAGAGACAGAGTTGCCAGCTCTGTGAGAATAAGAGTAGCAGCAACAGCATAGGGCGAGGCTGAGTCACAGTTTCTATGAACTAAAACAGCACCTGGCCCAAAGTGGAATACAACTGGGACAGAAACGCAAATTAAGTGAGAATATAAGTGGCAACAATATTAATCTGGGGCGGGGCTATAACTGAATGACACTCTCCAGCTTCCATTAAGCATGCGAGGTAGTCAGACTTTAACTCCCCCTGCTGGCTGGTGGCAGAGTGCAGTGGCCTGGCTAAGGAAACATAGATCTCCCTGTGACTCAAGAAGGTGCATAATCCTAGTGCATCTGCTCTTTGGAGGGAACTAGGGCCACAGCCCTGTGGGATTACCAATCACTGGATGTGACAGAGGTGCAAGGTGGGGAAGGAGGCATCAACCACCCCAGACTAACTCATTTGCCAAGCAGGCCCTTTTGACTCCAGGGAGCACCAGAGTGAGTCACACTCGAGCTACCAGCAGAAACTTACTATCTATTTTCTTGAGACCTTTGGAACTCTCCCACTTGAGACTTGTGCTGACTGGGACAATTGATTTGGAACTCTTGATCTGGGCCAATCACCCAAGGACCACCCAAGGTGGTACCCTGCTTGTGTTGTTGTGGCAGGTTTCCTTTTCCTTTTCCATTTGTTGCCCATGGTGGGGGCAGGATGTCTTAGTTGCTTGTATTTCTGCACAGCTCAGACTTCAACACAGGGTTACTGAGTCACTAGGATTCAACAGAGACCAGCTGTATACAAGACAGAGCCAACTAGTCCCACCACACCAAGCAGGTCCCTAGTGTCTCAGGCCATAGTACTGTCTGTGTCCTTCACAAATCTGTAGGGGGAAAGCTGCAGTCACCATTCCTAGTTCTTGGGAAAAGGGCTGGTTAACCACTACTCCAGGAGTCCCCAATTCAATTTCACCTTACCTGCTCATCTAGCCAAATGGTGAAAAGCAATCATGGAGTGAAGTCAGCAGAAAAACTCTGGCAACGTGAATAATCAGAGTAAATCAACTCCCCCAAAGAATGACAAGGCAGATACACCAGAAGATCCCATTCATAAACAAATGGCTGAGATGTCAGAAATCGAGTTTAGAATTTGGAAGGCAAATAAGATTAACAGAATGGAAGTAGAGGTGGAATTAGAAATTCTAGGAATAATTCAAAAGTTGTCTCAAGAATTCAATGAATTCAAAGACAAAATCACCAAAGATTTTGACAGATTGAGAAAATAATTTGCAGCCTGCCAAGATATGACAAATACAGTAGAATCCTCAGTAACAGAATGGAGCAGGCAGAAGAAAGGATTTCTGACATTGAAGACAAAGCTTTTGAATGCTCCTAAATGCTCAAAGCGGAAGAGAAGTGGAGAGCAAAAATGGATGATTCTGTCAGAGAGCTGTGGGACAATTCCAAAAATACTGATATTCGCTTTATATGAATTCCTGAAGGTGACGAGGTTGCTTTTAAAGGCCCAGATGCTCTACTCTAAGAGGTAATCAAGGATAACTTCCCAAACATGGCAAGAGATTCTGAAATTCAGATAGCAGTTTCAGAACCCCAGCACAACTTGATCCAAATAGGGCATCTCCCACACACATTATAATTAACACTACCAAAGTTAATATGAAGGAGAAAATTCTGCAAGCAACCAGACTCAAGAAAACTGTAACCTACAAGGGGAAGAATATTAGAATTCCTGCAGATCTCTCTGCTGAAACTTTCAAGCTAGAAGAAGGTGGTCATTGATCTTTAACCTCTTAAAAAAATAACTTTCAACTCAGGATCCTGTATCCAGCTAAACTGAGTTTTATTTATGATAGAGAAACTAAATACTTTAATGACATTCACATGTTGAAGAAATTTGCCATAGTTAAAGCAGCTCTCTAGGATATTCTCAGACTTATCCTCCACAGTGAACAGCACAATGTTCTACAATTAAAGTAAACTCACTCAGAAATTTTTGATCAAATTCCAACTTCCACAGTCGTGAAAGGATTAAAAATGTCCACTGGACTTTTGAGAAACTTGATACCCCCAAACACTAACAGGTTTACCAATTACTCCCAATTTAATAAGAATGGCTTAATTGTCAGGTTGGCTGACTGAATACAAAAACTCAGTCCAGGTATCTTCTGCATGCAAGAATCTCTTCTTATCTTCAAAGATAAATATAGACTCAGGGTGAAGGGATGGTCATCTTTCAGGCAAATGGACATCAGAGAAAAGCAGGTGTTACAATTTTATTTGCAGATACAATAGGCTTTAAACCAACACAATTAAGGAAAGATAAGGATGGTCACTTCATATTTGTTAAGGGTAACACTCAACATGATGAGATTTAAATTATTAACATTTATGCGCCCAACCAGAGTGCACCTCAATTTATAAGAGTGACTCTAACAGACTCGAGCAATTTTATTTCTTCCAGCATCATAATAGTGACAGATATTAACACTCCTTTGGCAGTGTTGAATAGATCCTTCAATAAGAAACTAAGCAAAGAAATTTTAGACGTAACCATTCAACAATTAGATTTAATGAACATCTGCAGAACATTTCATCCTAACAAAGCTGAATACATATTCTTCTCATCATCCCATGGAACATCCTCCAAAGTTGATCACATCTTAGGTCACAAGTTTAACCTCAGCCAATTTAAAATAATAGACATTATTCTTTGCATCTTCTCAGATCATCATGGAATAAAAGTTGAACTCAGTAACAACAGGAATCTGCGATACTCATAGAAAAACATGGAAACTAAATAACGTTATGCTGAACAACAGCTGGGTCATAGGTGATATTAAAAAGGATATTACCAAATTTTGGGAACAAAAGGATAAGGAAGACATGAATTACCAGAACTTTGAGATACTGCAAAGACAGTCCTAAGAGGGAAATTTATATCGTTCCAAGCCTTCCTCAAGAGAATGAAAAGAGAGGAAGTTAATAACTTAATGTGACATCTCAAGCAACTGGAAAAGGAAGAACATTCCAGTCCCAAACACAGCAGAAGAAAGGAAATAACCAAAATTAGAGCAGAATTAAATGAGATTGAAAACAAAAGAATTATACAACAGATCAATAAATGAAAAAGTAGGTTTTTGGAGAAATCAACAAAATTAATAAACTTTTAGCTAACCCAACCAAGAAAAAAAGAGTAAAATCTCTAATTTCATCAAACAGAAATGGTAAAAAAGAAATAACAACAGACTCCTCAGAAATTAAAAAAATCCTCAATGAATATTACAAGAACCTAGTCTCAGAAGTATGAAAATTTGAAGGAAATAGACCAATACTTGAAAGCACGCCACCTTCCTAGACTTACCCAGAATGAAGTGGAAATGTTGTACAGGCCTATATCAAGTTCTGAAATAGCATCAACTATCCAAAATTGCCCCAGAAAGAAAAGACTGGGACAAGATTGTTTCACATCAGAATTCTACCAAACATTTAATGAGGAACTAGTACCTATATTACTTAACCTTTTCCAAAATATAGAAAAAGAAGGAATACTACCCAACACATTCTATGAAGCAAACATCACCTTGATCCCCCAAACAGGAAAATTCCCAACAAGAAAAGAAAATTATAGACCAATATCTCTAAAGAATATTGATGCAAAAATATTCACAAGATTTCTAGCAAGCAGAATCCAGCAACACATCAAACAAATTATACACATGACCAAGTAGGTTTTATCCCAAGGTCTGAAAGATGGTTCAATATATGTAAATCTATAAATATAATTCATCACATAAACAAAATAAAAAACAAAGAACATATGATTCTCTAAATTGATGCAGAAAAAGCTTTTGATAATATCTAGCATCCTTTCATGATCAGAACACTTAAGAAAATAGATATAGAATGGACATTTCTTTAATTGATAGAGGCCATCTACACCAAACCCACAGCCAATATTGTATTGAAAGGAGTAAAATTGAAGACATTTCCACTCAGATCAGGAACCAGACAAGGTCGCCCATTGTCTCCAGTGCTTTTTAACAAAATAATGGAAGTCTTAGCCATTGCAATCAGGCAAGAAATGGTGATCAAGTGTATCCATATAGGATCAAGAAGATTAAACTTTCGCTCTTTGCAGATGATACGATTGCATATCTGAATAACACCAGGGATTCTACTACCAAACTCTTAGAAGTGATCAAGGAATAAAGCAACCTCTCAGGTTAAAAAATCGATACTCACAAATCTGTAGCCTTTACATATACCAACAATATTCAAGCTGAATAAAACAGTCAAGGACTCTCTTCCTTTTATAATAGTGCCAAAGAAGATGAAATATTTGGGAGTTTACCTAACAAAAGGATGCAAAATATCTCTGTAAAGAAAAATATCAAACTCTAAGAAAAGAAATAGCTAAAGATGTTAACAAATGGAAAATATACCATGCTCATGGCCAGGAAGAATCAACATTGTTAAAATGTCCATACTACCCAAAGCAATATACAATTTTAATGCAATCCTGGTTAAAGCACCACTGTCATACTTTAAAGAACTCGAAAAAATAAGACTTCATTTTATATGGAATCAGAAAGAAACTCAAATAGCCAAGACATTACTCAGAAATAAAAATAAATCAGGAGGAATCACAATACCAGACCTCAGACTATACTATAAATCAATAGTGATCTAAACAGCATGGTACCAGCACAAAAAGAGAGAGGTAGAAATATGGAACAGAATAGATAACCAAGAGATGAACTGAGCAACTTACTGTCATTTCATCTTCAATAATCAAATAAAAAACATTCAGTAGGGAAAAGACTCCTATTTAACAAATGGTGGTGGGTTAACTTGCTGGCGACCTGTAGAAGACTGAAACAGGACCCACACCTTTCACCATTAACAAAAATAGAATCTCACTGGATAAAAGATTTAAACTTAAGACATGAAAGTATAAAAATACTAGAAGAAAGTGCAGGGAAAATACTTGAAGAAATTGGCCCAGGAGATTATTTTATGAGGAGGATGACCCCTCTCCCCCCCTGGCAATTGAAGCAACACCAAAAATACATTACTGGGAACTAACCAACTAAAAAGCTTCTGCAAAGCCAAGAACACAGTACATAAAGCAAGCAGACAGGCCTCAGAATGGGAGATGATATTTGTAGGTTATGTCTCTGACAAAGGTTTAATAACCAGAATCCATAGAGAACTCAAATATATTATCAAGTAAAGAACAAGGGCAGCGCCTGTGGCTAAGTGAGTAGAGCACTGGCCCCATATACTGAGAGTTGCAGGTTCAAACCTGACCCCATCCAAACTGCAATTAAGAAAAAAATAGCCAAGCATTGTGGTGGGTTCCTGTAGTCCCAGCAACTCCAGAGACTGAGGCAAGAGAATTGGCTAAGCCCAAGAGCTGGGGGTTGCTGTGTGCTGTGACGCCACGGCACTCTACCAAGAATGACAAAGTGAGACTCTGTCTCTAAAAAAAAAAAAGATAAAAAAGAACTAGTGATCCCATCTCTGTGTGGGCAAAGGACTGAAAGAGAAACTTCTCTGAAGAAGACAGGCGCATGGCCTACCATTAACAAGAAATGAAAAATGCTCATCATTCTTAATCATCAGAGAAATGCAAATTAAAACCACTTTCAGATATCATCTAACTCCAGTAAGATTAGCCCACATGACAAAATCCCAAAACCAGAGATGTTGGCCTGGATATGGAGAAAAGTGTTCACTTCTGCACTGATGGTGGGAATGCAAACTAATACGTTCCTTTTGGAAAACATTTGGAAATCATTTGGGGATCTAGATATAGACCTGCCGTTCAATCTTTCAATTTCTCTACTAGGTATATATCCAGAAGAACAAAAATCACTTTATAACAAAGATATTTGTACCAGAATGTTTATTGCAGCCCAATTCATAATTGCTAAGTCATAGAAGAAGCCCATCGAAGTGCCCATTGACCCATGAATGGATTAATAAATTGTGATATATGTACAACATGGAATATTACACAGTCTTAAAAAAAGATGGAGGCTTCACCTCTTTTATGTTTAAATAGATGGAACTGGAACATATTCTTCTTAGCAAAGTATCTCAAGAATAGTAGAAAAAGTATCCAATGTACTCATCCCTACTATGAAACCAATTTATAAACACCCACACTTCCATACGAATGCTGTAACCCAACTATAGCCCAAGTTGAAGGGGGAAGAAGAGGGAAAGGGGAAAGGAGGGGGAGGATGGGTGGAGGGAGGGTAATTTGTGGGACTACACCTATGGTGCATTTTACAAGGGTACATGCTAAATCTACTAAGTGTAGAATATAAATGTCTTAACACAATAACTAGGAAAATGCAGTGAAGGCTATATGTTAACCAGTTTCATGAAAGTATTTCAAATTGAATATAAAACCAGCACATTGTACCCCATAATTGCATTAATGTACACAGCTATGATTTAAAATTAAATAAGTAAATAAATAAAGTAGCATGCCATTTTATAATGTCAAATGTATTATTTTTAGATTAAAATTTCAATATTTACACAATTTTTTGACATGACCAAACATACGAAATTTGAAGCTTGCTATCAAAATCATAATTATAAAAATATAAATATCTTATGCCATGATAACTTGACTAGGATGCTTTTCAGATATGCTGTGCTAAAATATGTTGATTTCTAGGATTCATGGATAAAATTGCTCTATGATTAATATAGGTTCTAGCAAACCATACTAACTCCTAAGATACTTTTAGTGTTTCTTATAAAAAGTAGACCAAGGATAGCAAACATTTACTAATGTTTCTCCTCTCAAGATTAAGTAATATTAAAAAAATACTGAAGCTTGATTACACAAAATAGATTTGAGAAAGGTAATGTATTAAGTTAAGCAGACTTAAACGAAAATAGTAATTAGTATTCATTGAGTATTAACTGTCAGGAAATATTCCTTAAAAATTACATAAATCTCAATAAATTCTCAGAACATTTCTAGGTAGAGTATTTATATCTCTTTATAGAGATAAACAAACTAAAATATAATGTATTTAACTTGTCCAAAGTACATATGATTCAAATCAGAATAGATATTTAAACATCAGGAGTCTGTCCATCAAGTTTTCTTTTTAGATAAACTTTTAATGACACTAAAATTGGGATCTATTTCTTATCTTATGGAAGAGGGCCAAGAAACAACATTCCCAGCACACTGTCTTGTGGATTATGAATCATACAAAAGTTAGCCTAACTGACCTCCTAGTATCTGGAGTAACTTCCAATTCCAGCATTGCCTAATTCTCTTAATGTTACATTAATGAATTTCACAATACTGCTGGGCCTAGAGCCAAGACACATTGATAACTGGCAATGTGGAAAGGTGCCAGTATGTGCCTGCTTTACAGTGAGCCGTGTTTGAGAGCGTCTGTTTCCAGCAGGAAAGTGAAGACCTGAGACCATATCCACACTCACTTAGCTGTCAGTGATTCCCTATAGCAGAAGTGTATCAACCTTTGCTCAATCTCTGTTCCCTGAACCCAATTTTTCTGCTCCATTACCTTAATGGGTAGAGATAGTAAATTTTCCCTTCCACTAATCAATTTTATATCAATATTAACTCCCAGAAGAGACAAAATTACTGAAATTTCTAAGCTTTACATTATGGCAGGCTTTATGTGTGGTATGGGAGATATTTGAGTGATGTGACCAACTGCTAAATCAAAATCAGATTAGTTTTCAGCTTTATACTAGTAACACATATTTAAGTATTAGCATGACATGTATCTATTATTGTGGAAGTAGTTGAAAAATTGATTTGTTTGTATGTATGTGTGTGTATATACATACATACATATAATTTAAATAATACAGACATTCTGATCGTTATTTTATTTTATTTTTTTATTATTAAATCATAGCTAGGTACATTAGTGCAATCAAGGGGTACAATGTGCTGGTTTCATATACAATCTGAACTATTTTCATCAAACTGATTAACATAGCCTTCATGGCATTTTCTTAGTTATTGTATGAAGACATTTG
>CAUYRH010038699.1:0-17989 GCA_963574655.1 Perodicticus potto | reverse complement strand
CTCCCCTCCCCTGCCCCCCTTCCCATTTCTTGTGCTATTACTGGGTTTTAGCCTTCATATTAAATCTATAGATTAGCTTCATAGTAGGGCTGAGGATAGTGATCAAAACAGCATGGTACTGGCACAAAAACAGAGAGATAGATATATGGAACAGAATAGAGAACCAAGAGATGAACCTAGCTACTTACCGTTATTTGATCTTTGCTTTAATTTCAATGGTATTATTATGAAAGAAAGAGGAAGAATTAATTACTTGTGTTTGCTTTTTTCCTTATTCTTAATAATCTGAAGAGAGGGAACAGTATTGATTTTTATCATTCTTTTTAGTAGTAATATGTTTAAAAAAGGCAAATTATAAACTTCTTAACAGTAAATTACTTGATATTTTAGAGAATGAGGCAATAGCGTGAGATTGTTCTAGAAATAAGAAAAGCTACACGTGAATATCAACTTCACTCTGTGACACTGGTTAACTCCTGAATACCCACGATTTATTGATCTCGCTTGCTTTTATGTTTGTTTGCTCTGACGGAAGTACAGGAGTAAAATAAGACCTGGCTTCAAAGCTTCCTTTAATTCTTCAAGCTTCAGTTCCCAAACCCATGTAACATGCCTGTTTTCCTTTTCTTTTTCTTTTCTTTTCTTTTTTTTTCTTTTTGAGACAGAGTCTCACTATGTTGCCCTGGGTAGAATGCGGTGGTGTCACAGCTCACGGCAACCTCCAACTCTTGGGCTTAATCAATTCTCTTGCTTCAGCCTCTCAAGTAGCTGGGACTACAGGTGGCCACCACAATGCCCAGCTATTTTTTGGTTGTAGTTGTCATTGTTTGGCAGGCCCAGGCTGGGTTTGAACACACCAGCTCCAGTGTGTGTGGTTGGCACCCTAGCTGTGGAGTTACAGGCACTGAGCCAACATGCCTGCTTTAATTTTTTTTTTTTTTTCTTTGAGACAGAGCCTCAAGCTGTCACCCTGGGTAGAGTGCTGTGGCATCACAGCTCACAGCAACCTCCAATTCCTGGAATTATTACCATAATTACCTCCCAAGTAGCTGGGACTACAGGCGTCCGCCACAATGCCCCGCCATAACATGCCTGTTTTCTAACGTATTTCTCACTAGTCTCTTCTGATGGCAAGACTACTGGTTTGGGAATTCTGCTTCTAGTGTCCTTCAAAGGCGTACCTCTATTTCGCCATCTGCTTTTCTTACCATGCAGTTATCTATTCACTCATTCTATTAGAGTATCTACAAGGCACCTGCTATAAATAAATTATGTACAATACTACATGAAACTTAGATTAGATATATATCTGAGATAAATCCCCATGGAACGGAATCATCTCATTATAGAGGAAGCAAAAAGTACAAAAACAGCTGCCATTTTAATTTCCTCTATGTACAAGGTTATGAAACATGTTCTTTTAGAGGTTATCTTATTGAATTCTCAGAAAAATCTATAAATTATCATTTTCATCCTTTAAAGAATACTAAGGTTGCAAGATAAAAGAGCTGAGGAGATTGGTTGTAAAACAATTTGAACACTACTGAACTGTGAATGGGAAAGAGTTAAGATGGTAAGTTTTATGTGTATGTTTTTTCACACTTAAAAATTATAACAGCACGGAGAGTTAACTAAGGATTTACCTCAATGTAACAATAAAGTGAAAATATCGTATTACCATCTTTTATTAAAATTTAACAATTTTTTTTAAATTAAAGTTTCTTGCACTTTGGTAGAAGAAATAAGACCTCATGTTCTATAGATAAGTAAGGTGAGTACAGTTTACAATCATCTAGTGTACACCTGAAAACAGCTAGAAGGGAAAAGTTTGAATGTTTCTAGCTTAAATAAAAGACAAGTATTTGACACGAGAGATATCCCAGGTACATTGATTTTATCTGTACAAATTACATTTTATGATTGTATTAAATTATCACATGTACCCCCCAATATGTGTGCATCTATTATGCACCATTTTACAAAAATCAAAAAATCAAAAAAAAAAGAAAAGAAGTTAACTGATGACTCCATACTGAGCCTCAGAGTCAAAGCATTCTATAATACACATACTCTTATCTGACAATGTGAATGTTACTTTCTTTGCATTATTATTATTGCTTAATATTTCAATGTAGCAAACGTCTGATTTCTTTTCTGAATGTATTTATCTTAGTTCATTCTTTACGTGGTTTTTGTTTCTAGTCCTTATCTTAAACATTGTTACTGTTGTTAAATTTTAAGCCTTTTTAATTCTGTAAAGGCAAAAAGTTGAAACCTAATAAACACATGTATGTGTAAAAAATAAAAATAAATAAATTAAAAATAAAAAATAAAAAAATACAATTCAGTTAGCTACCTTTTCCACTATGCTTTACTATTGAATGGAATTATTACCATAATTACCATAAAAGGTACATTGGCATTCTGCTTTGGGGGCCTGACATGCCTTGTACATTTCTACCTCTAGAATCACTACTCTGTAGGAAATTATTGCTGTGTTAGCCTCTTTTACCACATCACAGGTTTCCTTGAACAGGGATTTGGCTTGTTTGTCTTGCCATCTTACACCTTCAGACAGCACTTGGAACATCGAGTGCATTCAGTAATTCAGTGTGAGCTATTCGGAGCAAAATCTTGGAGGAACTGATGCTAGAGACAGGCCTTGAAAGATGTGCAGAACAGAAGGTAGGGAAGGACAGAAAAAGGTCTAGTAAGTACCTGAAAAACAAAAATGTAAACACGAGACAGCACAGAATATATGAAAAGCAAAGATCTGTCACACTTCTTCAAGTAGAGAGTGTATATAGATGCATGCTGACTGGGAGACAGAGCTATGTCAGAACACAAGTGTCCTTGAACTCAAACCTATGAAAATTAAAGTTGGTCTACTAAACCAACTTGTTGGTCCAAGAAAATGTCCAGGACAGTTCAAATAAGTGGATCTTAAAAAGAACAATTAAAAATAAATTAATATTAAAATATTAATAATTTAAAATGTCACTTTGCTATAACGAAAGAATTTATTCTGTCCAAGAATATTCCAGATAATCTTATGGAATAGTTATTTATTATAGTAATAAAGTAAGAGAGAATAAATTGCTTAGACTATTTAGCAAGACACGGAACCAGACTAGGAGTGATGGATGGCATTATTCCAAAGACAATGTTACCATTTTAACCGGAAGTATCTGTCAAACCTCATTTTTCTCAATCTTCAGTATAATGAAAGTAAAGTTTATCACATGGATTCTTTGAGACCTTCATGTGTCTTATGAATCACCAAGGAAATACCAAATTATTATATATTACATTAATAAAAATAGATTCTATAAAACCTTAACTCTTTAATAACTGGTATTGCGCACATGATGAGTATGAGATCTGACAATTAAGTTCCTAAGAGCCTATGTTGGCAGCACTATACAAACAACTCAGTCAAGTTCAAGTTTCACAACCTTGGAATATGAATGTCTCACAGCTGTATTTTTGCGGACATGTGGTGGTGTCTTGCTGAGTGGCATTTATTGTGTGTTTTTATGTGGCATATGGTGAAAGCTCCTCAAAGCCTTTAAAATTGCTCTGAATGAGGGACTAAGCTTGGCATGGTTTCCTGCGGGGACCTCTTTCAAGATGACCATAATGATCAATTCAGCAATGAGGTATGTAGCCATTTTTCTAAGATAAGTTCACCAAGTTAATTGTCAGACCTCGTATATTAAAGAGAGCATTTGATCATTCTGAAAATTTTATTCTCCACGCTGCTGAATATTAAAACCTTTTCTCTGCTCCTCTTGGGCTAGTGAAACTAATGCTGGAAGCTGAGAAGATGATGATTTAGGGTATCAGTAGCAAAATACTTGATAAACTTTTGTTATGGTAACCTAAAAGGCAGAAGATATTCTTCCTCTTGTAGTAGAATTGCAGCTCAAAAATCCAAACCTTCATAGTGCGGATCAGTCGCTTTTGGATGTACTCAGCAAAATATCATATGGAAGATACGAACTAAGAAAAGATTGGCTAGGATGCATGCAGAAAAAGGAGGCTCTAGATATTCTAGAAATTCAGGTCGCAGAAATATTTTAAAAAACCACGTTGAGGACCTACATTGTAATAATAATAATAATAATAATAATAATAATAATAATAATAAAGAACTAAAAAAGGCTTTCAGTGTCTTAGGGAAAAGATTAGCTTCAGAGGGTAACCTTGTCACTAAATCTGATAATCTCCATGTGACCGGCGTGCACTGAGAGGGCCGGTTGTGGGCGAGAAAGCGGATCTGCAGCAAATCCGTATCCAGAAAAGGACGCAGGGTGTGATTATTAGTATGCAGAACTGACTGAATAAAGTGAATGGGAAGGTTACTACATTTCTGCAAGTGTTCATCGATACTGGGAAAAGACCTTCTCAGGAAGGGGATGAGGTGATGATGAGCAGATCTGAATGGTTCGTATCATGGAAACAGCAGCAGCTGAACATTCTTGTCATTAAGACCTGTCCCCGTCACTGTTACAGTCAATGGCAATGAAGTGGTCACTTTAAATGTATAATATCAGGTTGTTGGTATTATGCTGAAATTATTACAGTTATTAAAGTTCAAGAACCATATAGAATGAAGGTGTCACCTACTTAGTCAAGGTATATGTCATCAATTTGTCACCGGTCATTTTAAATTTCAAAACTATAGAGCAGAACATTTCTGTTCAGCAGAACAGGAAATGAAGGAAGGTATGTTCCTTCCCCTGCTCTTTAAGTTAAGTAACTAGTCATCCAGCTGCCCTCACAATGGAAGCCACTAAGTGTTAAGTTCAGTCATTCCCAGCTCATCTTTGGGGGACGTGGAGTGATACTGAAGCGACAAATAGAATAAAATTCCTAATGGGTCTTCATTAGAGAAAGAAGTTCTTAGATTTAGCTTGATTTACAAACTTAATTTCATTTTTCCTTTATTTAGTGATAAAAAATGGGTCAACAAAGGCAAGAGTTCACCAATGAGTTATGCTAGCGAGCTTTTATAACTCACTCTTTTTTAACTGATATTATCAGAATAAGAAAAAAAAAAATCCCCTGACAGTTTAAAAGGTAAAACAAAAGAGCTTCATAAATTTATCTTTGCATTATTTTATAGGCACATGATTTTTTTCCTCTGTACCTTTCAAATAAAGGATACTGGTTTTTAGCAATATACCCTGTATTTTAAAGCTACCAGTGACACAGAAATCATGATTTTAAATAATCATTTTTATACCAATCAAAATAGTGCTACCGCAACAAATGTTTTCACTTCAAACTCTTCTTAGCTCCCTTGGAAGTACTGCCAGACTTCCAAAGCTGACATGTGCTTCAGGCATCTATTTAGATTGTAGGACCATCAGTCCATTTATAACCCATAAAATTATAATAGCAATACTGCTCTAAAACATGGGATTGCTTCCCTGAGTGAACACTACCGTTTTCTTTCCTCAAACAAATGAAATCAGGCCTGATATCATTGGATTGAAGATGTCCTCAAGTTTCCTCGAAATTATTATAGGTGGAAAGATATTTTAGTGGGAAAGTGAAAAGACATTTTATGAGTGGGGGAAAAATGATTCGGAGTGGTTACCGGTAACTATCTAAAGGATTCCAGTTTGTTGAAGCAGGACATGTCAGGTATCCTGATCTGTCAAACTATCTCTTCTCTCAGTTATGGAATCCCTAATTCTATTTTGACAGCCATTGTAGTATAGTAACCACAGTAAAATTTAGTATCTGTTGAAGGAGTCCTTTAGACTAGTAACACAGGCATCAGTAAATCTATCCTGAAGATGAAAAAATTGAGACTCAGAGAGATTAAGCAATCTGTCTAGGGTCACTTAGTTATCGGGGGCTGACCTGGTATTTAATTCAAATTCATCTTGGTTTAGAGTGTCTTTCTTATTGAAATATGGAGGCTTTCCCTCTGAGATCTGTGGGCCTGTCTTAACTTCTAACTTCTATGCACAGATTTGTGTATATGTGCATTTTTGTCCCTTGGAAAGAAGGTTCATCTTTTACATCAGACTCTTAAAAATCTTGTATAAGTTCAAAGATTTATCTACTCAGATGTTCGAAGGAGAATAACTTCCATCTGTCTTCTCCCTTTATTCATTGTATTATTTGTTTTCTGCTTTGGGGGGTCTCTTTGCTGTGCTTGCAGGTGACTATTCACAGTGAACCACCGCAAATGCTCACATATTCAACAGGAATTTATATTCTCATTCCCTGTAAATTAACATTGTTTGCCCACAAACACTGTGCCATTTCCACTCTCTCCTTTTTCCCTCTTGTTCCTTATTGCTCATTCATTCTGTGAAGAGAAGTCATTCTGAACGTTGATGCCTCATCAGATATTTCCATTTTGAAATCTGCTGTGAGCCACTGAAAAAACTCTGTTTTCATTTAAAACACAAAAAGCTTTTTAAACATTTTTAAAGTGTAATTCAAAACATTCATGTGATTCAAAAATCAAAACATTGTGAAATCTACACTTGGTCATTTTGCTTCACTCATGTTTTCTCATGCGTCCAACCCCACCCCTTGCTCCACACAGATAATGATTTTCTTCCTTATATGTGCAGATTCTCAATTTTCTTTGTTAAAATATGAGGGGAAGTGAATATATATATATGTATATATATTTGTTTTTCTCCTTTAATTATACAAAAGTAGAAAATTATACGGTATTATATTAGACAACTCTCAACAATGTCGTTCCTGTATTCATTTCATTTGCATTTCAGTTACAAATGATTCTTCCTAAATTTCTAAGTCAGAATTTATTCTAATTTTGTTCTATGTATGAGCTTAGAGATTATTTAAAGACAGAATTTTCAGAACAAGCATCAACTTTTTTGTTTGTTTGTTTTTTGAGACAGAATCTCACTTTGTTGCCCTGGGTAGAGTGCTGTGGCATCACAGCTCACACCAACCTCAATCTTTGGGGCTCAAGCAATCCTCTTGCCTCAGCCTCCCGAGTAGCTGGATCTGCAGGCACCCACCACTGAGCCTGGCTAGTTTTTCTACTTTTAGTAGAGGTAGGGTCTTGCTCTTTCTCAGGTTGGTCTTGAACTCCTGAGCTCAAGCAATCTGCCTGCCTTGACCTCCCAGAGTGCTAGGATTATAGGTATGAGGCAAACACCAACTTTTACCCTTGGGTTTTTATTTTTTAACTATTTTTCTGTTTGTCGGATTTTTATGTCATTGTATGGATACAAAATTGTGGCCAACTAAATATGTTTCTAGTCTCCTTCGTAAACTGGTTTAAGGAATGAGAGACTCAAATTTAAAAAATACAGTTATATTATAGCATAAGAATATGGGGAAAGTGGCAAGGGAGGGGAGGGGAGGGGGGAGGATCAGTGGAGGGAGGGTAAATGGTGGGGCCACACCTATGGTGCATTTTAGACAGGTTCAGGCAAAAC
The DNA here is from genome assembly GCA_963574655.1 of Perodicticus potto. Taxonomy (NCBI): domain Eukaryota; kingdom Metazoa; phylum Chordata; class Mammalia; order Primates; family Lorisidae; genus Perodicticus; species Perodicticus potto. The sequence continues at coordinate 10,547 of CAUYRH010038699.1, read as the reverse complement.
TTACTAAATGTAGAATTCAAATGTCTTCATACAATAACTAAGAAAATGACATGATGGCTATGTCAAACAGTTTGATGAAAATGTTTCAGATTGTATATGAAACCAGCTCACTGTACCCCCTTGATTGCACTAATGTACTCAGCTATGATTCAATAATAATAATAAAAGACAACATTTGACAAATAAAATACAGCTATAAAATGTTATTGAGAGTGGACATAATAAGGATCTTAGTATTTACGTTACCTGGTATGTGTGAAATAGATTATAATATGATAAACTTCAGAAATACTCAGTTGCTGAAATAAATCAGTTCATTCAGAAATCTATAAAATGTAGTGTGCACAGCATTTTCCCCAAGATCCTGGGAACTCTAATTAACATTGTTAAGATCTAGTGCTTCTGTAAGCATAGCTTACAGTAAGAGTACTGTAAGAGTGTGTAATCTCTGGATAACTAGTAGTCAAGACATTATTTTTAATCCGCTACTTCTATTCAATATTTCAAGTTTTGCAGAGTAAGTTCCAACATCACTGCCTGTCAACTTCAGCTGTTGGTGGAGTATTTATATAAAAAACATTCCCAGCAGAATTTCACTTCATCAATACATTTCTTGGAAAATCTATATCCTCAGTAAATCCAATGTATTACATTAATAAGAGATGAATGCAAATAGATTAAATCTATTAATAATAGATTGCAATTTAGTTTAGAATCTACATAATCTCCCTGCCTACCCAACATACAGCATACGGTTATAGAAAACTGACACCAGTTTAAAAAAAAACAATTCTGTTGATTGGCATCTATTTGTTAAAGATCACTGATAGAAAATCTACAGCTGAAGGTTATACGAGTTTGTGTGGCTTTTTTTTTTTTTTTTTTGCCACTTAGCAAACCTGTTATTAAAAATTACTGGTGATAAACTTGGGGAAATTTACATAATAATGATTAAGGAACCCAACTTGGAAGACAGAAATGTCAAAACTAGAAATAAGGTTTGTGAATGCTAAAGGATTTTTGTCTTTGTGTAGTATGTCAGGGGATTAATTTTTATATATAAAAATCCTCTCCACTAGAAATTGATCTTTAAAAATATACCAAATCCCTGTTGAGTCTTAGGAAATATGACATTTCCAAGTATAGATTTCAAATGAGTCATTCATGTTAAAAAATGCCTCTGTAGTCGAAGATGAGTCCCAAATAAGTAAAATGAGGTCTGTGTAAAATCTCAGTTGAGAAAAATTCCACTCAGTAAAATTTCATTTCTTTGGCCCTCTCTAGAAATTTAACTACATTTAACCCCTCCTTGGACCCACTGAGGTATTTAAGACTTTTCCCTATTGGAAAATAACTTGAAGTTATTGTTTATGTCTTTTGCTGCCTAGAATATGGCTTTTCCATTTTATTCCAGAGAGTGAGAACCCGTAAGTTTCCCTTCATTGCTTCCTCCTCATGAGGCATTTCTTAACAACCTCCAACTGGATGTGATTTCTAGTTCTTCGGAACTACCAGAGGACTGTGTTTGTATTTCTTTTAGGACTCTCTGTATACTCATATATGTACCCTTTTTTTCAGTCTTAGACTCTAAACTCCTTTAGTGCTAGTGCAATCTTGTACTTAGCTTTGCATTTAGCACAAAAATTGACAGCAGTTAGGAGCTCACGACACGGTTAGTAAGTGCATTGATTTGACTATAATTCAACAATGGTTTGCAATAGTGTAGTAAGGAAAAGAGGAATGGTTCACATCACTGCCGTTCACACATGCTACTGTCCTCTTCATTAAGCTTTCATCTTTGGTTAATGACTGACTTTGATATTTAATAAATATACATAAATTTAATATCATGGAATAAGAGGATTAATCAGTGTTTGAATACATTTTAAGATAAGTAAAAGTTTAAAAAATACAACAAAAATTGTTGGTCTGTGTACCATCTAAAATTTCCTAATGTGTCACTAATCCTTTGGGAATACTTACTTCATTGTCTTTTGTTTTTGAAATTTATTCTGGGTGACAAAGTAGAAGGTTATTGGAAAATTATCTTTGAGGGCACACCATATACCCGACATGTTCTGGCTGAAGTAGGAGGCAGAATAGGGGCCTGCAGCATCAGCTACCATTTGCTTCAGTTAACATTTGTAAACTCGAATCTACAAGAAAAAAATGTCAAAGTCCAAAGCCTGTGATTCAACAAAATTAACATAATACATGTAATAAAGTTCTGATTTATATATTTGTGCTGGGTAACACTTTTTCTGAAACACAAGAGGATTCAATTATATATTGCCATTCTTTTTTTCCTTAGCCTAAATCTAAATGGACATTATCTTTCCAGAATGTATCTTCCTTGTTCTGTATCAGATTTGAGTTGTGCATATTTCCATTTTTTTCCTTTAAGTAACAGTTTTTTTTGTTATTATATTAACTATGACTGTGTTAAGTCATGAAGTCAAAAGTGGGAAGAAATGCTTCTAATAAACTTTGATTACCATCCTTCAAAGATTGAAAGTGGAAAGATCTGTGGTTATGTGTGAATTGTTGTAACCTCGTATTTACGTAGAAACATTTTTCAGCATGTTAGTGATCTAACAATGAGACACCTGAAAGTAGAAAACAAAGTCCTCTTCATTGGATTGGAAGCAAAGCTAAAAAAGTAATAGCTTCATTATTTTTGCACTAAGCATCCCAAGATTAAGTGAACCTTGCATCCACTGCTAAATCAATTTTTACTGCAATTGCAGACTAAGATTTGTTTTCTATCGTTTCAAACTGGGCATGTTTTTCTGGTCTTCTATTTTGATTTAAGCCTACATTCTAATAGTATTTCAACACAAAATGTCTTTGGGGGGAATTAGTTTCATCGTTGATAAGATTCTGACAATAATCAATGCTTGATACTTGTGATCCATTCATAAATGCTTCAGTTCTTTCATTGCCTTTGGAAGTAAAACTAAGACCCAAGGAGAAACATTCTGGTCCTTTTAAGCATGGTTTGTATGTATAACAGGAAAATTCAAATTAATAAAAGCATAGCATCAGTATCAACACACTCAAAGCAGCAATTGTCATATTTTGACATATATAATTTTTTTTTTTTTTGCAGTTTTTGGCTGGGGCTGGGTTTGAACCCACCACTTCCAGCATATGGAGCCGGCGCCCTACTCCTTTGAGCCACAGGCACTGCCCACATCTATAAAAATTTGATTGTATAAAATGTATGGCATGATCTTAATTTTTATAATTTTTATTTATACTTGTTTGACATGATATGGTTGTGTAGATAATTATAATGAATACCTCTTAGTTCTCCAGGTGTTGTTGTGAGCCATGATACGTTAGATGCTTCTCATATTATGAATCTTTATTCTATCAAGGTCATGATTCCTTCTTGCTCATTTGGCCTTATCTCACCTTTCATGAAGTAATTGATGAGCATAGTTATTGTTTTTTACATCAAAAATATAGTAAAAATTATCTTGATTGTACATTTTATAAATTGTGAAGATGACTATATTTTAAATTTTATTATACATGTAAGAGTACAAGCGCAGTTTTGATGCACGATACATAACATTGTGTAGTGGTGTAGTGGAGTCGTCACGTGAATAGTGTACACTGTCCCAATTTAGCAATTTCTCATGCTTTGCCTCCCTCCCAAGCTCTTATCCTTTGAGTCTTCAATATCTGTATTCCACTCTCTATGTCCATGTGTGCATATTATTTAACTCTAACTTTTAAGCAAGAAAATGTGGTATTTGACTTTTTTTATAGTTATTTCACTTAAGAATGGCCTTCAGTTCCATCCAAGTTGCTGCAAAAGATGTTATTTCATTCCTTTTGATGGATGAGGAGTATTCCATGGTATAAATATATCACATTTTCTTTATCCAAACATCTATCAATAAACACTTAGGTTGATTCAATACCTTTGATATTGTGAATACTGCTTCCATAAACATACAAGTGCAGGTATCTCTTTGATATGATGATTTATTTACCTTTGGGTCAGTACTAAGAATGGGAATTCTATTTTTAGGCCTTGTAAAATCTACATTTTTTTTTCTATAGAGGTTGTGCTAATTTACTTCCCACCCAACGGGTTATACATGTTCCCCTTTACATTCTTGACAATATCTGTTATTTTTTTGACTTTTTAACAATAGCCATTCTGACTGTTTTATGATGGCATCTCATTGTAGTTTTAATTTTCATTTCTCTGATAATTAGTGATGTTTAACTTTTTAAAATATGCTGTATATGTCTTCTTTTGAAAAATGCCTGTTTATGTCCTTTGCCCACTTTTTGATGGGGTTACTTGCTTTATGTGGCTGAGGTTGAGTTGTTTGAGTTCTCATAGCTTCTGGATATTAGGACTTTGCCAAATGCATAGTTTCAAATATTTTCTCCCATTCCGAAGATGGTCTGTTAATGCTATTGATTATTTCTTATGCTATGAAGAAGCTTTTAAATTTAATTAAGTCTCTTTGTCTATTTTTGGTTTTGTTGCTTTTGCATTTGAGAACATAGATTCTTTGCTAGACCAATTTCCTCAAGGATTTTTCTCATTTTTTTCCCCCTAGAATTGTTATAGTTTCAGGTCTTCTGTTTAAGTCCTTAATCTTTTTTTTTTTTTTTTTTTTTGAGGCAAAGCTTTAAGCTGTCGCCCTTGGTACAGTGCAATGGCAAACATATACAACATATTTTAAAAAGTTGAACATCACTAATTATCAGAGAAATGAAAATTAAAACTACAATGAGATGCCATCATAAAACAGTCAGAATGGCTATTGTTAAAAAGTCAAAAAAATAACAGATATTGTCAAGAATGTAAAGGGGAACATGTATAACCTGTTGGGTGGGAAGTAAATTAGCACAACCTCTATAGAAACAACAACCTCCAACTCCTGGTCTTAAGTGATTCTCTTGCCTTACCCTCCCAAGTAGCTGGGACTACAAGCGCCTTCCACAACACCTGGCTATTTTTGGGTTGTAGTTGTCATTGTTGTTTGGCAGGTCCAGGCTGGATTTGAACCCGCCAGCTCTGGTGTATGTGGTTGGCACCTTACCCGCTTGAGTTACAGGTGCTGAGCCCTTAATCTATCTTAATTTAATTATTGCATATATGAGAGGTAGGTGTGCAATTTCATTCTTCCAATCCAATTCATTAGATTCCATATAGCAATCCAATTTTTTCTCAGCACCATTTGTTGAATAGGATTTCCTTTCTCAAGTGTATATTTTGTTAACTTTTTAAAAGATCAGTTGGATGTAGAAATGTGGCTCCGTTTCTGAGATCTCTAATCTGCTCCATTGGTCTCTATGTGTTTGCCTTTTTACCAGTACCATGCTTTTTGGTTACTATAGCTTTGTAGTATAATTTAAAATCATGTAATGTGATGCCCCACCGTTGTTCTTATTACATAAGATTGTTTTGGCTATTATCACTGATTTTTGTTTCATACAAACTATAAAATTGTTTTTTTCTAATGTTGTGAAAGAAGATGTTGGCATTTTGATAGGAAATGCACTGAATCTACAGAATGCTTTAGAAAGTAAGGGCATTCTAATGATCGTTATTCTTCCAGTCCATGAACATCAGATAAATATGTTTTTGTTTGTTTTTGTCAACTATAGTTTTTTCCCACTGGTGTTTTGTAGTTTTCTTTATAGAACTTTTTAGTTAGTTAAATGTGTACTGAGGTATTGTATATTTTAATAGCTATTTTAAATAAGATTTATTTCTTAATTTTGTTTTAGCTTCATTAAAATATTAATGATTTTTAGCTGTTCAGATGCTTTTAAGCTTGATCAGATCCTTTTATAGATTTTTTGGCAATTGCCAGGGGGCCCTTCTTCATAAAATATTTTCCCAGGCCAATATTGTCAGGGTTTTCTTCCATACTCTCTTCTAAAATTGTTATTGTTGCATGTCTTAAATTTAAATCTTTGATCTAGCAAGAGTCAATTTTTGTCAATGGTGAGAGATGTGGGTCCAGTTTCAGTCTTCCACATGTGGCTAAACAGTTCTCCCAGCACCATTTATTAAATAAGGTTCTTTTCCCCAGTGTGTGCTTTTGTTTGGTTTATCAAAGATCAAATGGTGATATGTGACTGGGTTCATTTCTAAATTCTCTATTCTATTCTGTAGATCTGCATCTCTGTTTTTGTGCTAGTACCATGCTATTTTGATGACAATAGACTTGGAGTATACCACACCTAAAGTAAACAGACAGCCTTCAGAATGAGGGAAGGTTTTTGCATGTTACTAATCTGACAAAGGGCTGATAACTAGAATCTACTGAGAATTCAAATTACTCAACAAGAAAAGAGCAAACAACCCAATTTATAAATGGGCAAGGTACTTGAATAGAAAGCTCTCTAAGGATTACAGATGAATGGCCAACAAATACATGAAAAAATGCTCACTGTCTTATCAGAGAAATGCAAATCAAAACTGCTCTGAGAGAGGGAAGGAGGGAGGGGATGGGGAGTCTCTGGTGTGTGACACACCTTTTAGGGGCAGGACACAATTATAAGAGGGACTTTACCTAACAAAAGTAATCAATGTAACCTGATTCTTTGTACCCTCAATGAATCCCCAACAATTAAAAAAAATAAAAAACACTTTGAAATATCCCTAACTCTGGTGGAATTAGCCTACATCACAAAGTCCCAAATCAACTTATAAAAATCATTAACATGATGTAATTTAAGTCCCAAAAGATGTGGAGGGAAGGAAACACTTCTATATTGCTGGTGGGATTGAAAATTAATACAAACTTCATGAAAAGAAATATGGAGAATTCTTTTTTTTTTTTTTTTTGAGACAATCTTACTTTGTCACCTGTGATAGATTGCCAGGGTGTCATAGCTCACAGCAACCTCAAACTTGTATATACTTGTTTCATATTAGGGCTTAGACACCCACCACAACACCAGACTATATTTTAGAGATATGTTCTCACTCTTGCTCAGGCTGGTCTCAAACTTGTGAGCTTAAGCAATCCATCCACCTTGGCCTCTCAGAGTGCTAGGATTATAGGTGTAAGCCACCGCACCCAGCCATATGGAGACTTCTTAAAAAACTAAAATCCAACCTTTCATTTGATCCTGCATATTTCATTACTATGTATATACCCAGAATAACAGAAATCAGTTTGCCATAAAGATATTTGCATTAGAATATTTATTGCAGCTCAATTCACAATTGCCAAATTATAGAAGCAATTCAAATGCCCATAAACCCATGAATGGATTATCAAACTGTAGCATAAGTATACCATGGAAGTACCATTCAGCCATAAGAAAAGATGGAGATTTTAAATCTTTTATGTTTACCTGGATGGAGTTGAAATACATTCTTCTCGGTAAAGTATCTTAAGAATGGAAAAAAATATCCAGTGTACTCAATACTCATATGAAACCAACGTATAGATAACTATATGCCCACACAAATGGTGAAACACAAATATAGTTTAGCAAAGGGGGGGGAGGGAGCAACGAGGAAGGAGGTTGACTGGCAGGTTCTCACCTAGTGTGCACAATGTGACATGTTCAGTATGCTCCTGGGGTGAAGGGCTCAGCTACAAATTGGACTTTACCTCAGAAATGAAAAAGATGTAACCTAAAAATTTGCATCCTCTATTAATTTGAAATAAAAATAAATACATAAAAATAAAAAGCAAAAATTATGTTAATGATTTTTGTAAGTTGACTTTGTATCCTGGACCTTTACTGAATTTGTTTACCAGATCTAGGAGTCTTCTGACAATCTTTGAGTTCTCTAGGAATAAGGTCATGTTGTCACATACAGATATAATTTTATTTTCTCTTTTCCAGTGTGGATGGTCTTTATTTCTTTCTCTTGACTGCTCTGGCTAGGACTTCCAGTGTTATGTAGAATAGCGGTGGTGAGAGTGATCACCCTTGTCTTGTTATAGATTTTAACAGGAATGCTTTCAACTTTTTCCCATTTAGTTTGATATTGACCATGGATTTGCTATATGTCTGTTTTTTGTTTGTTTGTTTGTTTGTTTGAGTTATGTTCCTCTACCTCTCCTTTGTTGAGGGGTTTTAGGTGGAAGGATGTTGAATTTGATCAAATCTTTTTCTTCATGTGCTGAGGTGATCATATAGTTTTTGCTCTTAAGTCTGTTTATTTTGTGAGTCACATGTATTGATTTGTTTAGGTTGAACTCTCCTTGCATTCCTGAAATAAAACCACTTTATGATGGTATATTATGCTTTGATGTGCTATTGAATTTGGTCTGCTGGTATTTTATTGAAGATTTTTGCATATATTTTCATTGGAAATATTGATCTATAGTTTTCTTTTTTGTTATGTCCATGTCTGGCTTTGGTGTCAGTGTGATACTGGCATTTTAGAATGAGTTAGGGACGGCTCCCCACACCTGGGATTTTGGACCAATTTCAGAAGGATTAGTACCAGTTTTTGTTTTGTTTTAACATTTGGTAGAATTAGCTGTAAATCCTTTTGGATCAGGGCTTTTTTATTGGTGGGGGTAGTTTTTTTATTTCTGATTCAATCTTACTACTTGTTACTGGTCTACTCAAGAGTCCTATTTATTCTAGGTTCAGTCTTGGGAGGATGTATGTTTGCTTCCAAGAATTTATTCATTTTTTCTAGGTTTTCTAGTTTGTGAGCACAAAATTGTTTCTAGAAGTTTCTGATGATATTTTGTATTTCTGTGGTATCAGTTATAATGTCTCCTTCTTCATTTCTGATTGTGTTCATTTACATCTTATCGATTCTCCTCTTGGTTAGTCTACCTAGAAGTCTATCTTTCTTTTCATCTTTGCAAAGACCCAACTTTTCATTTTATATGTTATCTAGGGTATTTTGGTCTCAGTTAAATTTAGTTCTATTGTGATCTTTGTTAATTCTTTTCTTCTACTAGCTTTGGGTTTAGTTGGTTCTTGTTTTTCTAGTTCCTTAAGGTGATGATCCCAGTTTAGAAAGAATGGTTTTGAAAGGTCTTTCTGACTCAAGCAGTTAATTAAGAGGATTATAAAAGATCTTTAGAAGGTCCTGGAGCTTATTATATTTGGAAAGATCTGGTAACCATGAAGTGTACTCTGCCTTCATCACGGAGTCCTGAGTGTCATGATTCCTGGGGTTGGGATTCCAGTCAAGTCGATCTCCTGGAATGGGCTGCTGGTCCAGGCAGGTCCTCCAATCCACTGGAATGTGGGGCCTGGAAGATACCTCAAAAACTACTGCCAGGTTCAGAACACATGATGCTATCTATGGAGAAAAGCTCCAGAACACACAGATTCTCCTCACGACAGAGTTATGAGGACATTGGTGACAAGTCACTGACTTCAGGATACACTATGGGGCACAATCAACAAGGCAACCCTGTTCAAAGAAGAGCAAGATGCTGGGGTCTTTATCAAAGGAGATTTACCAATTGGTCTGAACTAGTCACATTTGGCATGAATCCTTCATTCTGTCAGCAGCAAGAAGGAAGTATAGCACCAAGTGATATCCATGTAGACTCTCCAGTGAGATTCAACCCTTATGCCATTCCACCGTATCATCGGAGAGGTACTATTTGTAAATAAGACCAAACCCAGGATGTCACAGAAAGAGAGGAAAAACTTCCAGAGGGAAGAATGGAGTGGCACAGACAGGATGGGACATCTGGGAACTGGTTCAAGATCACAATTCCATTTGGCATAAAATATGATGAGAAGTGGCTACTGGATTTGATTCAGAGCCAATGCAGTGTCCCTTTCACTCCGTTTGAGTTTCACTATGAGAAAATGCAGGCCCACTTCTTCGTGGACAGTGCCAGCATTGTCTTCGCACTGAGGAGTATCAGTGGCAAAATTTGGGGTCAGGATAATGAAAGAATATCAATCCTTGTCAGTCCCTCTGACATGCCCCACTTTGTGCAGAAGGAGCTGAAAAAGGTAGAGAAGAACAAATCTGATACCTCCCAGGAAGCACTTGACATCCAGAAACTCTGCTTTGACACAGACTTGAGGACACATGATGTCATAATGGCACCAAATCCTGGACAGAGCATGGCTATATCCCTGCACATTGCGGAAGAGAAGATGTCCCAGGTGAAGTCTGCAGAGGAAATGGACAAGGGGAAAGGGCTGGAGCCAGAAGAGATGTGTGTGGACAGAAATGTCCCATGCACCACCTTCCCGGATAAGTCCAGCGACATAAACTCCATCTTGGAATTGTTCCCCAAGTTATTATGCCTAGATGCCCAGGAGTCAGCCAGTCCAAATCCACGTGGTACTGAAGCCCACAAGAAGTTACCAGTCAGCAAGGGAAGCGTCTTTGCATCTGACACACTGAAGAGTCTGGTCATGCAATTCCTGCAGCAGTATTACTTGATCTACGACTATGGAGATCGACAGAGTCTCCTTGGTGCTTATCATGTCATGGCCTGCTTCTCCCTGAGCATTCCCTTCAAGCAAGAGGACCCAACTTCGAGCAACTTGTGCAAGTACATAAAGGAAAGCAGGAACATGATAGTGCTCAAGGACCCCTACCTGCGGAG
>CAUYRH010038698.1:12500-18156 GCA_963574655.1 Perodicticus potto | reverse complement strand
CACCCTCCCTCCTCCCATCCTCCCCCCTCCCCTCCCCTCCCTTGCCCCTTTCCCCATTTCTTGTGCTATAACTGGGTTTTAGCCTTCATATGAAAGCTATAGATTAGCTTCATAGTAGGGCTGAGTACATTGGATACTTTTTAAATTTGGATTTTCTATCTCTAACCCAATTTGGGTTTTTTTTTGTGAAATTATGATAAGAATGTAAACTTGAGAGCAATATATAATACAAATCATAATGTGACAAAAGAAAATAAAACAGAAGCACTTAATTTAAAAGTTCTTCATGAAACTAAAACTCTATTATCACCATTTTTAATAAAGAATTTTAGAAGTGAAATATTAAAATAAATGATACCGCCTTCTTTAATTATAATAGTTTCTCATAGTGTTGGGCATATTACAGGAAACTCATACAGCCTTCCATTAGAAAAACTGCCCACAAATCAACAACTTTTAAAACTGTTTGAGTATGTCAGAATAAAAATGCTCAATATTTAGAACACATCTCATCAAAATCTAAATTTATAATTAAGAAAAACTCTTCAGCCTCACTCAGAAATGTCCTGTTGAACCATCAAATAAGCTTGCTAAATGTCCTGCTATGCGATAAAGCTCATTTCGTATTTTATTCCTAAAGTGCCCTTATTCCAAGTAATTATTACTCATATCTCATTTCATCATAATTGTGATTTCAGAAAAATCGAATGACTGTATTTTTGAGTGTTTTCTGCAGCCCGCTTCAGGTTGTGTTTCTTTTCACAGATGCAGTTTAACTTCCACACGTTGCAAATGACAACCAATCCATTTGGTGGTGCAGAGGAAGTGAGTGCTTGCAGAATAATGCAATCTAATGAGATGTCTGCGTTGCACCACATCTCAGACAGAAAAGTGCTGCCCTGGAGAAGTATGGGGAACCCAGAAAGTAGTACCAGAGAGATAATTTCTGAGTGGATCTTTTTACCAGTCAAATGTGTGACTCTGGTATATAGTTCATCCCTTTGACCAAGAGTAACTGTAGTGTGAGGCCTGCTTTTTTTGCTAATTATTTTTTTTTCTGGACATCTGTGACAGAATCACTTACAGCTTTTAAATTTCTGTGGTGTGATTCCAGCTGTTTCTATGCCACTTTTTCTGTTCAGATTTTTCTGAAATCTCTCTATATGCAGAATAATAAATCAAATGAGAAAGCAATTTAAATTATAATCTGATTTTTAAAAAACAACAGTGATTGTATCATATCACAGGAAAACTGAAATGTATTTGCTTGTCACTGACTGGATTTGATTATAGTCCCAGTTACATCACCACTGCCAACAATATATATGGGACACCTTGGCACACATTCTCTCTGACACTCGAAGGCCAGTTCTCTCCGAATGCAAACCACACAGGGAACAGCTGCAGAGTGCTCACGCTGGTGTGCAGACAGCATAGACATGCAATGCTGCTAGGTTAAATTGCATTAATAAATGCCTATCTTTTTAAAAAAAGGCAGGTTTTAAGGCTTTAAAGCATATTATACATTTTATTCAGAAATCTCTGAATTGCTTGGTTGTGTTGCTAATAGAATAAGTACTGAGTGTCAGTATGTTAGACTTTGGGAGAATTTGGATTAATGCCTCTTAAATGATCAAAATTTCTTGGAAGAGTAGTGTTTCAGGCAATTTCTGAAGGAAAAAAGGAAAGATTTCTAGATATAGGAAAAAAGACCGTATTTCTAGATGTTAGGGATTTCATAAACAGGACACAGTGGAGCTTTACCTAAATAAATTCTTACATTCTGAGAATGATGAAACACAACTAATTAAACGTATCAGAAATTTATAACAAGTTCAGAAGCAAGAGGACCCCTGATATTTTAGTTACATATGAAACAGCAATGTACACAGTTAAGATATTGCTTTGATAATCAAAAGAACCCCCCAAAGAGAGACCAAATGTGATCTATGTAGACAAGAAGGAAACCGTCTGGATAAAGACTAAAATATTTAGTGCCAAATTCTAATTTTTAATCTAGCCACACTAGTTATCCAAATGTTTTAACTATTTGGGAAAATAACTAGGCCTTCCTATTTATGTGAATACTTACTACATTTATACATATACTGTTTCCCCATTTTGTAATACATTCATTCTCTAACCTATATTCTAAATTTGGTAGATCTGTGTACTAATTATACTCATAAAATTATATTCCAACAGAAAAAAAAATTTGAGAGAGAAAAAGGTGCTTTAAAATTTTGCAAATACAGCTGTTTTAACGATGAATTCCAGCTCAAGTAGTAGTAGGTAAAGATCTTTTTCCATGGTAGATCGTGGGAGTTCATGATAACTATAGGTATGATCAAGGCTGATTTCAATGCTTTGAAATGTCAAATGAGTAATTTTATTCTCTTTTATTTTTAAACTATTTGCAGAGACAACACAAAATTATATAATGTTACATTTATTTTAACCTACACTTCTTCCTTCATAAGGTTACTTGTCTAAACATTTCACTAACATTGTTCAATTTTAAACTGAGAAAAAGAACAAAGTTATAAGTGTGACAATTTATCAGGAATAGATTAAGTGACAGCTGTAACTAGAATCAGAATTAGTAGATTATTTTAATAGTTCCAGGAAGAGTATAATTTACAAAAGTACATTTGAATGATGTTAGGAAGATATCAGGAGGAATTATTTGCTTAGTATGGGATGATTTCTTTAAGTTAAATTTCAGTAATCTTCTTCCCATTTGAATTTTTTTAAGTACAGGTATGTCTCTTGATTCAATAATTCAGTTCAATTGTTGATTCAATGACATGAGGGGAAAGTGAATATTTCCCAAAGATTTTTCTTAAATCATTGAATCTCTCTGCAAATTTAGGATTTTTAAAAACTACCTTTTGTTTGATTAATTGTCCTCCCTCTCATATAATTCTAATAAAATGATGAATGCTTTCAATTTTTGATATGTTTGATTAGTTGTGTTTCATCATTCTCAGAATGTAAGAATTTATTTAGGTAAAGCTCCACTGTGTTCTGTTTATGAAATCCCTAACATCTAGAAATACAGTCTTTTTTCCTATATCTAGAAATCTTTTCTTTTTTCCTTCAGAAATTGCCTGAAACACTACTCTTCCAAGAAATTTTGATCATTTAAAAGGCATTAATCCAAATTCTCCCAAAGTCTAACATACTGACATTCAGTACTTATTCTATTAGCAACACAAACAAGCCCTTTGACATTAGTACAAATATGTATGTGATCTGTGTATTTGCGAAGCATCTTTTATTATTTCTATCAGTATTTTTTTGTAACTTCATCCATTTCAATGCCACTGATTTTTTTAATCTAGAAAGCTTCCAGAAGAACCATTTATCCCTTATAGAGTCATGTGTATATGGAGGAATTTATAACATGACAATGACACTCCTGGTGGTGATGTTGATAATGATGATGATGACTTTAAAATTATTATTTTTGTAAACATTTCTAATGAATAATTTCAGTTTTGGAGTTGGACTAGATGCTTTCAACTCCAAATTTTGTTATCTTAAAAATTTTCTTTTCAAAATTTTCTTTACGAAGCTAATATTCTGACAACTTCTTACTATCCCATTTGACTTTTATAAATTTTATATATTGCAAGCCTGAATATGTTTCCCAGTTTAGTCAATTTTTCAATACCTAGTAGAAGCAGAGTTGTAACTGCACCAGAATTATAGAGAAAGAAGTTGTACGATATTCTTACCCTCACAATGATTGCATTCTTTTTCAAGTCAAAATAACTTTAATCTAGGACATAGTCCCTTTTACATTACGAAATGTTCAACATTCACTCACCAAAAGCTATGACTTTAACATATATATACTCCGGAAAAGTAAAATATCTTTTCACTATTAACTGTATTAACTATTTGTGATACAAACATGTTTTCTCAATAGAGCCACAGAGAAAGAAAAGCAAGTGGGTCATAAACACTGAGATCAAGCAATAGGTAGACAAGTAGATACAAACTGGAAATTCAAACAAATATAAAGATCCAAGTGCCTTATATTATTGATTTTGGTTAAATGTAGGAAATATCACCTTTAGTATAGTAATATACATACTTATGATATGTTTCATTCAGCCTCCAGTTTGCTTCATTTTGGGGGGTGGGGCAGTGTTGCTAAAGAGATAGAAAAGGAGTTCTGTGGTGTCTGGACCAAACATTTGGGCTTCCACACCAGCCAGCCCAATCCTTCCTAACTCAGAACAGCAACTGGAGAGTCAGGACCTATCAAAGCTGCCCACTTAAGGGACTCAATAAATGACCACGTGTAAACCCACTAAATGACTGTGTGAAAAAAATTAACGAATAAAAGGAAAATTGAAGATCAATCCACAGACTAAGGCACGATCAGAAAGGAATTTATTTATGATTGACAAATAAAATCAAAACACATAATTTTGAAATACATAAATTTTTATGTGAACATTGAAACTGTGTTCCTATGAATCTAAGCAACCCCTTCGTTCAAGTAGTTATCAATGAAATTGACATTTTGTCATCATTACAGTTTCTCCTTGAATAAAAATTCATGCTCCCGTGTCTCAGTAATGCCTTTCTAAGTGGATTTTGAGTGAACTCAGAAATGACATCACAAAATTATTAGTTCAATTCACATGAGGACATTAATTCCAAGTACACTGAGGCTTTGGCTAACTAACTTGAAGAAAGCAAAGGATTGATTTTTAAGGGCAGCTCATCTCCTTGCAATGAACAATTTTCCTGAGTCTCCTCTGTTGGAGCGTGTATAGCTGGAGCCTGCAGTCGACCCCTGCTAACATCCACATGACTTGCGTGTGCGTGCGTGTGGCACCGCGTGTGAAGTCTGAGGGGACTGCTCCATGTTAATGAGAAACCAAGGAATTCCTCTAACAGCATCTGGCAGAAGTGTGAATCACATAATTTAAAGCTGCCTTGGGCAGCTTAAAGTTACAGGCCTCATGTCAAATTTTAGATCTTCTTTCTTAAGAAGTATTTTAATCTTTGTAATATTCAAAGGGGAAAAATGTTTTCTCTCATGTTTCAAGGAACAATTATGGGCTGGGCACAGCACCACCCATGTATTCTGATGGTCCAGAGTGAACATCACAAGTTGATACTGATGTTTTTAGGAAATTTGAAACGGCAGCCAGGTGCAATCCAATCTGACAGGAGCCTCTCCCGAGCAAGAGTTTGCAATCCGTAAGCAAAATTATCAGTCAAGCCAGTTCATTCCAAAGCAGAACCCTTGGAATATGAAAGTCAATTTTGTCTTACCAGATTCCCAGCCTTTTGATTTTACACTATTCTCTGTAATGATTATAACACACATGGTCAGCGAAACTTCCTTTATAATGTCTTCTCTGCAATTTTCACAAGACTTAAAAACAAGAATAATAATATTAAATTTGAAATCAAAGTTGCTTTTATTTGAATTAAATCAAAAATATTGGATGGTAAGGAAAGCTTCACATTCTGTATGTTTTAAAGATGTCATCAAATTAAACCCATAGCAAACCTTCATTAGAATAATTGTATGATTTTTAGGCTCGGCGCCTGTGGCTCAACGGGCTAAGGCACCAGCCACGTACACCTGAGGTGGCAGGTTCGAATCCAGCCTGGACCCGCCAAGCAA
>CAUYRH010038698.1:0-7500 GCA_963574655.1 Perodicticus potto | reverse complement strand
TCTCTGACATCCAGCCTTTGTCAAGTTTGGTTGCATTCTTCCCTTCCTTTTTACTCCCCAAACTTCTACACTGCATTATTTTCTCTTGTCCATTTTATTTCAGTTCTTCCCAAATTGGTCCCTATCTGTTCGGTTTCTATCTTAGTGAGTAACCTTTGCATTTCTACCCAGTGAATTTGTTTCCAGCATAGCCTTAAACCCTATTTGCAGCTCAAAAAACTTTCAAAGACCAGTGTTAACAACTAAATAACCCCTCCCCCCACTAAAACATTTGTAAGAGGTGAAATAGAAATAAATTAAGGGGAAAGAACAGCCTGACAATCAAATCTCCCCATATTCCCAACTCTGGCCTAGACATTGTTTTGCAATGTGATTTTCAGGCCCCCCTGCCTCCTGTGAGGAAAGTGATATGGTGAGGGAGGACCTTAATTTGCTTTGTGCTGTAGAACAGAATATTACCGACTGGGTAATTTATAATAAACAGAAATTTATTGGCTCACAGTTCTGGAGGCTGAGAAGTCTATGGTCGAGGAACCAGCAGGTTCAGTGACTGGTGAGACCATTCTCTTCTTCCAAGATAATGCCCTGCAAGCTGCAGCCTCTGGAGGGGAGTGAGGTTGGATCCTTACATGGCAGAAGGTTGAAGAGACAAACTGGAGAGCCCACACCCTAAACCTACTTGTATAATGGCATTAATCCTTTCAGAAGGGCAGAGCCCTCACGACTTAAGCATCTCCCATTAGGCCCCACTTCCCAGTAATGTCACAATAACAGTTAAATTTTAACATGACCTTCAGAGGACAGCAAGGAGTGTCATCTGGAGGAAAACAGTCACTTTGTCCGTTGATCCAATTCTAGGCCTAGAGCGTTTAAGAGTGCTCAAAAAATACTTGCTTGGTAGTTCAATAAAAATAATTTTCAATTAAAAAGATGGATTTGATTTGAATTCCAGACAATTAGGAATTTAAAAAAAAATCAGTGATGATATCATTCTTTAGGCTTGATGCAATTTTTATTCTTTTTAGATAAGGAATGAGATAGGAATTTAGGGACAAGATGTAAAAAATAGTCAAAAGATTCATCATTACCTTTATATATTCTGCTTCTAGAATAGAATGTTTTGATCACTTTTTAAATCTCTCTTAGGAAAAAAAATGGCAAAATGTTAAAGGGTCAGGCTGAAAATCAGGTCTTTCTTCCTTCTTCAATGGTAATACTACACAACAAGCTTGTGTGATACATACCTTTTAGAAAGAATTCATAGGATAGTATACAGTACATCTGAAATGTTCTTGTGAAAAAGGTTCCTACTGTCGGTGTGATTTATTTTAGCACAACAGACATGATACACATTGTTAATCCCAATTTTGGCTCAAGAGAAAGAAAAATTCAATATTATATTGTGTGTGCTATATATATTAATGGCATATGACAAAGCTTATGGGTAAATTAGGACCCTACAAGAGAATTTCTTTGACTTATGAGCTATATCACTAATTAGCTCTGGGATCTCCAGATAAATCACCAATGCACACACACACAAAACATGAAGTCCTCCTCTTTTTATCCTTTAAATGGAGCTAATGCCACCAAATGTGAAGGGCTATTCTTACCATTAAAGGAAATTGTATTTGAAAAATGTCTTCTCTAACACACAGTTCATTCCTTCTCTTCCTTCTGCGTAGCCCATTCCCCAACTAAATTAACCTTGTCTCTCTTCTATTACGCATACACTTCGTTTATACAGATGGCTGTGTCCAACATGACCTTCCCTCTGTTCCAAATCCTGCCTACTCTTTAAGGATGAATTCAAATGACATCTCTTCCATACTTTCTGGTTCCCACTCATCAATAGTGACATTTCCAGTGAAATTTTGTCTGTTCCACTTTGGGGACTTTATCCCATCCCCATTGTTGTGGTCAATGGCAAATTCATACTTGCCTCATTTTTTTAATGACTCTTCTTTCCATAACATATAAGACAGTGCCCTACAAACAAGCATAACAGTACTTAGTAAGTGAACAAATATTATCTGAACACAACTTATTGCCAACAAGGAAAATAAGAATCAGATAATTTAATCAAAAAGTCACAGGTCCGATGGTTTCATAGAATACCCTCAGACTCAGCCTTATTTTCCTCCAATTTAAAACCTTCAAACCTACATTATGGTAACTCCATTTTGAAGGAAACATTTGTCACTTTCTTTAATCTGAAATATATTTCCCATTCCTAACGGAGACAAATTGGTTAGGTCAATTCTGTATATGAAAGTAGAAAATTATTCTAATTGTCTGGGTAATTAAAGTTCAAATCACTTATAAATGGTTTATTAGGCAATGAAAAAGAGTCAAAGAGGGATTTTTTACATTGAATAATCCTCTAATTATGTTAATTATCCACATTCTTTTGTATACTATAGCAACAAAAAATCCATAATAAATTTTATATCTAGGATTATTATTATCAATAATATGCATTAAATATACTTCCATTTTAAAGAAACCATTATAACTTATTTGCTGAATTATACTCAATCTAAAGACCCTGGTCCATTCAAAACATTAATAGAGATAAAGAGATATATTCAAAACAGATTATAAAAATGTCAATTCCACATATATAACTTCTTACTGCTTCTTTTCTGACAGATTCATCATATGCTTCTCAACATAAGATGGCTTTGGCTCCTTTAAGAGTCCAAGATGTCAGATTAGAAAAATGTCTCTGCTGAGAAGCAGGCTGGAAATGTTGCTGAGTCTTGCTCAGTAAAGAAATGCAGTATATGGTTAGCTAAAGTATTTTTATTAGAAATAGAAACGCTATCAACCTACAAATAGCAAGAGTATCTTAATCAGTTTGGACTACTGAAACAAAATGCCACAGACTGTGTGACTTAAAGAATAAAAGTTTATTTTGTCATAGACCAGACTGCCAATGTGATGGGGTTCTGGTGAGGACGCTCTTCCCAGCTCCTAGAAGGCATCTGTGCTCACACATCTTCTCCTTGTGCATGCCTGAAGAACGGCACTCCCTGATGACTCTTCTGATAAGGTTGTTTATCTCACCATGAATGCCTTACCCTCATGACCTCATCTAAATCTCATTACTTCCCCAAGGGCGCATCTCTAATTACCATCACATGAGGAGTTAGAACTCCAGCATATGAATTCTGGAGAAGCCATTGAAAAGAAGACATATTTATTACATAATTATAATTAATTTACAACATAATCAATAAATGAAACCTAATTAGAAATTTAAGACATGGGGATTTAAAAAGAAATTAAGAGAATCAACACTGTTAAAATGTCTATACTACCCAAAGCAATCTATAGATTCAATGCAAGCCCAATTAAAATACCAATATCATACCTTGAAGAACTGGAAAAAGTCGTTCTTTTGTAATATGGAACCAAAAGCCATATAGCCAAGGCAATTTTTAGTAATAAAAACAAAGCCAGAGGCATTGCTCTACCAGACGTTAGGCTATATTACAAGTCTACAGTAATCAAAACTGCATGATATTGCCACAAAAATAGACACATAGACATTTAGAAACAAAGAGAAAAACAAGAGATGAAACCAGTCTCCTATTAGCCATTTGATCTTTGATAAACCAAACGACAGCATACACTGAGAAAAAGAATCCCTATTCAATAAATGGTGCTGGGAGAACTGGATAACCACATATAAAAGAGTGAAAATGGATCCACACCTTTCACAACTTATAAAAACTGACTCAAGATGGATAAATGATTTAAATCTAAAATATGAAACGATACCCAGGAATGGATTAACAAGCTGTGGTATATGTACACTATGGAATACTATTCAGCCATTAAAAAAAATGGAGACTTTATAGCCTTTGTATTAAACTGGATGGAAGTGGAATATATTATCCTTAGTAAAGCATCACAAGAATGGAGAAGCATGAATCCCATGTACTCAATTTTGATATGAGGACAATTAATGACATGGTGGGGGTGAAGGAAGGGGAGAGCAAAGAGAGAAAGAATGAGGGAGGAGTGGGGAAAGGAAGAGCAGAGAGAGGGAAGGAGTGAGGGGGGTGGGGTCTTGGTGTGTGCCACACCTTTAGGGGGCAAAACACGATTGTATGAGGGACTTTAACTAACAAATGCAATCAGTGTAACCTGGTTTCTTGTACCCTCAATGAATCCCCAACAATAAAAGTTTAAAAAAAAAATGAAATGATAAAATTCCTGGAAGAAATCATGGGAAAAACTCTTGAGAATGTCAGCCTAGAGAAAGATTTTCTGAAGATGATCCTGTGGCAATTACAACAACAACAAAAATAAACGAATGAGACTTAACTAAACTGAAAAACTTCTGCAGAACTAAGGGCACAACAATTAAAGCAAATAGACAACCTTCAGAATGGGAAACGTTATTTGCATGTTAGGAATCTGACATAGACTTGATAACTAGGATCTATAGAGAAATGAAATTAATCAACAACAACAAAAAATAGCAAACAATCCCATTTATCACTGGCCAAGAGATATGAAAAGAATCTTCTCTAAAGAAGACAGATGAATAGCTAAAAAAGATATGAAAAAATGCTCATTGTCCCTACTCATCAGAGAAATGCAAATCAAACCACCCTGAGATATCACCTAACTCCAGTAAAATTAGCCAACATCACAAAGTCCTAAAGTTGCCAATGCTGTCATGGATGTGGAGAGAGAGGTACACATTAACACTGTTGGTGGGACTGTAAACTAATACAGCCTCTTTGGAAACAAATATGGAAAATCCTCAAGGAACTCAAATTAGATCTCCTAGTGGACCCTCAATCCCACTACTAGGCATCTAACCAAAAGAAAAAAAAATTATTTCATCATGAAGACATTTGTACTACATTGTTTATTGCAGATCTGTTTACAATTGCCAAGATGTGGAAACAACTTAAATGCCCATCAACTCAGGAATGGATTAACAAACTATGGTATATGTATACCGTGGAAAAGTATTCAGCCATAAGAAAATATGGGGACTTTACATCTTTTGTATTAACCTGGATGGAGATGAAGCACATTCTTCTTAGTAAAGTATCACAAGAATGGAAAAGAAAATATCCAAAGATACTTTACTTTAAAAAAAGCCAGTAGACAATCTAATTCATCCCCACATAGGAGAAAAACATGATTTAATTCAAGTTGGGGGGAGGAGGAATAAGGGAGGGAGAAGAGGGGAGCAGAGGTGGAATTGCTGTGCTCCCATTGAAAGGGCACGATGTAGAGGCAGATGGCACACCTTTTGGGTGCATTGATATAACTACAAGAGAACTCTACCTAACCAATTCAAATATTGTGACCTGATTGTTTGTACCCTCACATTAACCTGAAATTAAGAAAAGAAATTAAGAGGCTATCCATTAAAATATATTTTTTTCAGTTCTGCCATTTACTTTCTCTTTTAACATTAACATGAAAAATACCATCAAGAAAAATAAGGGGAATAATTGGGTAAGATTGAAAAGTAAGAAAATTTGCATGAATGCTTCTAGATTCTTAGATTTAAATGAACTTCCAAGAGGTTTCATGGTGAATTCGAGAATAGTCTAGTATGGGGAGGAGCAAAGATGGCGGTCTGTAGCCAGCTTTCTGCAGACACTCCCATCCAGAAGGAGAGTTAAAGGACAGAAATTTAGCAAGAAAGCCAACGGTTTGGAACTGAGCCAAAAAAGAAGGTCGAAGAACGCACTCCCTGCTGGAGTGACCTGCGACCCCAAGGATACAAATAAAAGGTACAGAGCACATCACCAAACGGACGGGAGTCCCCTCCCCCATGAGAGCGGCTGGCACTATATGCCATACCTCCATACAAACAAGCCAGCAGAGTTCAGATGTCCTCCCACTCTACCCTACGGGAGAGACCCTCTAAAAACTGGACCTCCTTCCCCTACTAGGGTGCCACGGCACTCACCTGCCAGGCATAAAACTGTATAAAAATTGTATATATTCTCTACCTGCAAGTTGGAACTCCTGGCACTCCCCTCCACTCTCACCCTGAGGTCTGGAGGTCTGTCCCCCACGAAGTCCAGATTCTTGGATACTTTCTCGAGGGGTGTGGACAGGGTGTGGGCTGTACTGGTCTGTGCTGTTTTCCCGGCTTAGTAGTGGTGAGAGGAAAGTGAGCTGAGAGGTGGCTGAAGTGGAGAGGCGGTCCCCTGAGGCACCAAGCGGCAGCACTTAGAAAGCTTTCCTAAAGTTCCGCTGCACCTGGCCCTCAGGGGATAATAGCTGAGACAAAGGGTTGAATCTCACAGACTGAGTCAGGACTATTAGCAGCCCAGCATCTCTTCCACAGGGCAGAAATTCTGTGAACTTGTTCTGTTCTATCAGCTTTTTCATCTACTTTACATCAATCAGGGACAGGGCTGGAACTGAGTGAATTGTACCAGCCCCTATCAAGTACCCAGGTTGTCAGGCCTCACCTCCCACCTGCCAACACTGACATAACTGGTGGACTGGCTGAGGAGCCACAGTGTCCTGTGTGACCTAGGCAGTCACAAACCTCTGGAACATCTGCTCATTGGAGAGAACTGGATCACAGCCCTGCAGGGTTACCAGAGACTGGGTGTGACAGAGGGGCAAGGCAGGGAAGGAGGCATCAACCTTCCCAGGCTAATTTACTGGCTGGGGAGGCCCTCCTGAGCTCACAGAACCCTGGAGTGAGTTATACTAAGCTGCCAGCAGACTCCTGCTATCTAGTTGCCAGAGACTTTTCAACTCTTTGATTTGAGGTTGGTCTGGGACAGTTGATTGGGACCTCTTCAACTGGGCCAATCGCCCGAGGACTTACCAACGTGGTACACTGGGTGTGTGGTAGTGGGAAGGTTTTGTTTTCCTTTTCCAATTGTTGTGGAATTGTTGTGGGGGCGTGGTGACCTAACTAGTGGTATTTCTCCACAGCTCAGATTCCAATACAGAGTAACCAATTCTCTAGGGTAAGACAGAGGGTTGCAAAACTCTAGGGGAAAAGGTATAAACACAAGTCCCAGCTTACAGGCAAAGGAAGGACTGGTCAATAACTACTCCTAGAACCCCCAACCCAACTTATCCTTACCTACTCACCCAGCCAAAAGGTGCAAAATAAATATGGGGCAGAATCAGCGGAAAGGCTCTGGAAACGTGAACAACCAGAGTAGATCAATCCCCCCCCCCAAGGAACAATTTGGCAGACACAAATGATGATGCTATGCATAAACAGATGGCTGAGATGTCAGAAATCGAATTCAGAATTTGGATTGCAAACAAGATCAATAAAATAGAGGAAAAATTGGAATTAGAAATTCAGGGAGCATTTCAAAAATTGTCTCAAGAATTCAAGACATTCAAAGACCAAATGACCAAAGATTTTGACACATTGAGACAAGAAGTTGCAGCCCTCAAAGATCTGAGAAATACAGTAGAATCCCTCAGTAACAGAATGGAGCAAGCAGAAGAAAGGATTTCTGACATGGAAGACAAAGC